>JZKD02S0422666.1:0-12176 GCA_000966675.3 Picea glauca | reverse complement strand
AGGGACGTCTCCCTTGGACTAGCCATCCTAAATAGAAAGAGCTCCCCATCAAGGTGACAGTGGGTGGGGAAGCTCCTGTTACGCCAGTTTGAAGCCTTGACTCAAGCTACCTAAAACCCTTCCTACAAACTGTGCAATAACAGGCAGCATGGAGTTGCTCTGAAATTAGATGTAAAAGTGAGGATAGGGGCCTTTTTTTTAAGGGGGGGAGAGAGGAGAGACCCCCCTTGCATGCATTACAAGTGTCACTCCCAAAAGAGAGAGACTCACTCAAAGGGGGGGGGGCACCATGAGAGAAGGGAACTCCCATTAGAAGAGGAAACTCAAAAATGGGGGAAGAAACCCCCTATACTAAGTTTAAACCTCTCTATAATGCCCCAAGGGATCACCCAAGGTGTGGAATGGGCTCCCCATGTGGTCCCCATCACCAAATGGCCAATCCAATGAAGATGGTGAGCCCCACAAGAGCCAAATTATCCCCCCTCTCTAAAGTTAAGTTGAATGAGAGACAGGAAAGGGGGGATCTGATTTATTTGACCCCCTATTAAATAGAAATGACTTAGAAACCAAATTTTCCCCCTTTTCTCATGTTTTACATCCTTAGGCAAAATTTGACATTTTTAATTTAGATAATTATTTGTTAATTTTTTACTGACTTGGACTCCTCATGGACATTGACATAGCAAAACTTGTCCAATTTAGCTGAAAATTGGTCCAAGGGTTTAGGGGGTCATAATCCATTTTATTTGATTACCCATACCCCTATAAAAAATCCCCAAGGACCAATTTTTTACATTTTACTTAAAAAATAATTAAAATTTCTCGGTTTACAGAAATTTTAATTATAAAAAAAATCCTATCAAAACTTAACGGAATTCTGCAAGACTCTAGGATATGTATAACATGGTCATTTACAACACTTATAAACCTTAGTCACCCAGTGGTATCGATCATTAGAATGCCTTTCACCACTTCATAGGATTTATTGAGTGAAAAACTCAAGGGTAATTAAAATCGTTAGTAAACAATATTAATTACCTAAGGAAAAAAAACACTCGATGAAAGGACTTCCCTAATGATAAATTCCTAAGAAACTAAATAAAAATTTACCCATGCTAACATATTACATTATTATCCCACGCAGGGGAGCGGACATTCCGTGTACAAAGAAAGAAATTATAGGGGCAGAACTGCCCTGCTGAGCCATAAGTCTTCAAACTTGTTGTACCACAAGGTACATATCTTCATGGTACATAATGTTGACACCTAGTTGAAATATGTGGTAAACAGTGAGCCAAGGTTTTTGTTGAGTTTTGGCATAAACCCTTCCATTGTGGTTTGGTTTCGGTGGTGCAACATCCACCCTAGCTAGACAAGGCGGAGGAGATCCATATGGGATCTTCACTTGGGCTTGATATTGTGGTTCTACTTCAGCGTGGAGGTGTAGAGACTTGGGTAGGAGGTTCATGGAGCCTTCTTGAGGAGGGCGGCTTCATCTTTTTGCAGGGTCGTGAGGCTAGGAGGGTTTGGAGGAGGCCATGAGGGTGTTTTGGAAGATCGATGGCACTGTAGGAGGCTCGTTGGGGTTTCTTGGAGGGTTTGATCCCCTTATTTTGTAGGGCTTTGAGGGTATCTTTCCTAGGAGGAGCCGTGGAGGAGGGCCGTGAGCCCCATCTCTTGGCACTTGGAGGTTCGATCTTCCCTTTGGAGGACGATTTTAATTTGAGGTAGTGTGAGGCCTAGAGTGGCCCTTGGAGCTAGACGACACTATCTTGGAGAGGGTTTGAGGCTGGGCATTAGCCTTTTTGCAGTGTGGAGGAGGACGCATCATCTCTTGAGGTGGTCGTGGCATCTTCCAGGTTTTTGGTTTGAGCATTGTGTGCTTTAGTTGAGTATTGCAAGTGCCATAGAAACCATTAGAGACTTGTTATTTTTGTGTTCGGGGTTTAATTCATAATAAAAATACTCCATGTTGTCTCTTCTATTTCATGTGTACTTGGATTGCATGCAATATGTTTGACGAAAGTCTATTAGTAGAATGTATGCAAACTATTTGTAGAAAGTTGTCAACCAGTTTACAACATAATGAACATATGTAATGCAAATTGTTTGACAAAAGCATACAACCACTAACAACTAATTATACAGCATAACACTAATATGCTAGCCTAGCTCACTTGGGGATATTACAGATTGGAATGAATTTGTTGATTGCATTCATGTAATAACACATATTTGGAGTATTTTGAACTTGGATTTGAGCACTAAAAGTGCTTTGATCTAACCATTTGACTATGGACTACTTAACAAATCCTTTTTCTCATTTTTGATATCTTAAATACTTTCATGTTGATTTAAAATAGAAATTCAAATCAATGAATCAGTACTTTGTACATACTGATGTTTTGTAAGTGAGGAAACCCAAGCATACAAAAACAAAAATTGGAATGTGGTTTTGAGTACTGATCTTCAACATTCTCTCTTGCATAGCTTGGCATGCAAATGTAATGATTATAGACATTGGAATTCCATATTGGTTACATTAGACATAGTTGATGCATAAATAGTTGAAATAGATGCAACTATTTCAACTATTGGGGTTCTACTATTGGGGTTCTAAGAGGGAATACCATTTTTCCTTTGTGCAAAAACTAGATGCAAGTTGAGAATTAACGTGGATTATAACGTTTAGTTTAAGTGTAAACACACACACATATATGTTTCTTTAGGTTGATTTTAGCTCTCTTATGGTTCCTTCTTCTTCATTTTGATGAGTTACATTGTACAGAGCATGTACTTTCTCAGTGAAATTTTTAGTGTGATCTGATAAAGTATCTTAATGTTCTGTTTCTTACTTGTCAATATTCAAATGCATGAAATCAGGTTTATACAAACTTGGATGGTGGAAGATCGCACATAGTAAATACAGCATGGGCTATGCTAGCTCTTATTCACGCTGGGCAGGTGTGTGTACAAATCCCTTATGAACATAAATGTCTTTTTATTTATTTTTCTGACTAATGGCATTTTAGTTTTGTTCTAAAAGGAATTTTTTTTAAATTTCTATATTCTCAAAATGGAAGACATGCATTAACAAAAATGATGTTGGTTAAAAACTTGAATTGGAAGCATCCTTTCAACAGGTTTTATTGAATATAAGGCCATACATTTTTATCACGACTCATTCTATAAACATTGTTTCATGCCAAATAAGATTTGAATTTTGTTCAACTTAGATACCTAGCCCTTTTAATTTAGGAAAATGAAGATCACTACAAATTTAATCATTGTGAATCTTGTTAGTTCTAGCTCACTATTGATAGATTTAAGGATCCCCATGATTCATAAGAATTTTTTGGTTTTTCCACTTATGTTTGTCCTATTGCAAATACAGGATTCTATTATTAGTCTTCATAGATAAGCAATTTTGAAATGATTTTGTGGATTACAAATTGAAGCAGCTTTACAATGGTACTGAAATTTACTGTTTTCTTTTTGGAGTAACATAGGCTTTGAGAGATCCAAAGCCTCTTCATCGAGCAGCAATCGTTCTTGTCAATTCACAAATGGAGAATGGTGATTTTCCACAATGGGTAAGATTGTAATCATTGCATATTATATGCGAAGAGTATGCATTTATTGATTGTAATTTTGTAAAACTTGAAAGATGTAAGAAAAATGGTTGTGAAGAATAGAAGCCCTTTTGTGAGCGATAACAAATGCATTGTCTTTAATTATGTATCATTATTAATAAATCGAGCACATAACAAGTAGTTTTCAGAGCCCAATAAATCTTTTTATTTTTTAAAGTACATTGTGCAATAACCAACTTGTTAGGATATTTATTTGTACATTAATAATCTATACTATATATGATTAGGAGTTTTTGGTAATCGAGGATTTTCTAGAGGTTGGAAATAGACATATGAGATTAGGTATGAACTTGTTGGGTGCAGTCACCCCACATTGGATTCACACACCCATGTGGAGTTCATGAATGGGCACTTCTATCCCGCACCTGAGTGTTGGATGATGCACTCCAACCTCTTCCCCCACATCTACTCTAGATAATTTGGGGTGTGTCCCTTCTTATTGGGACATATCTGGGTTTTCATAGTAGTGTTTGCCACATAATTTTAGGAAAATATGCATGTTACTATGTTCAATGATCCCTTTTATCATAAGATTTGTACTTGTGCAAATCCCACCACAAGATCTCCAAATATTGCATAGCAATGTAAGAAACTACCACTATCACCTTAATAGGATCTTCCCTCGTTTTAGTGATGGAAGAGGTCCACCATAAGGGAGGCTTCCCTAGCGACCTCAAGGGATCAAATAACAAGTTTAGTAGCCAAGCCTACCGCCCCCTATCTTGATCATTAGTTTTTTGGTCTAGATCTAGGAAGAAGAAGAGGTTGAAGGTGATGTTTGTACCTTCCTGGAACAAGAACACTTTGCAGCATATATATGAAAATCACCAAGCTAAAGTATGCAAAAATAACCTCTTTAGACACTAGACAAGATAAATTGCAATGGTTGTTACAAATTTGCAACAATAAAGAATTATATGACAACAATATATGATTTGTAACAACAACAATAATTAGTGCTCAGAAATGCGACAATTGACCATGAAAAGTAAGCATATAACCAATAGAGTATTATCCAATTGTTAGAGGAAATTTTTGAGTGAGTGAAACCACCTTTAGATGAGTGTATGCAGCAAATTAATGTAATTTTAGATGGCTGTAGAAAACTTTTATAACAACAAGAAGCAATATAATGAGTTTGCTAGGGTTCGATTTAGTATAGTTAGTAGGATACTTGAGAGTTTTGAGAAAGAGTTTTCTCAATCACTTAAATCACAAGAGCTGCTTCAAGACTAGTGCCTTTCTAGGGATATGGGGTCTCAAATGCATCCGAGCTTGAAGGTTTATCTACTTGAAACCAATAGGTAGGATCTAAACCCTAAGGTGCAATCACATTTAGGTCTTAGGATTTAGATCTCGAGGAGAATGGCATCTAGGGTGCAAGCACTTTTGGGCCCTAGATGTCGTTTCTCCCTTCTTGTAGCTTCAACTAGGTCAAAGATCAATTATCTAGGGATAAATTCCTAAAGTTATAGCACTTTAGTGCTTTAGTGCTTTAGGATCAAACCCTAGCAAGGACAATTAACCAATTTTAGACAAATAAGACCTTGTGAGTGGAAGAAGCATTTATGTTCCTCTTTTAGGGTTTCAATAAACAAGACTTCTTGTGACAAAATAACAATTTCACCATAAACATCAATAGCATAACAAAAAATTGTAGAAATTTAGAGAATTTAACCCTAATTGCAGAAATATCCATCCAAAATCAGCCAACCATCCACAAGAGATCCATTCCAAACATAGCACATGAAAGAAAAAGACTAATAACCCCTTATGGGTCGAAAATTTCAGAAGTATGCTCACAAATGCGTTGATTTTGTTGCTTTGGGAGGTATTCCCACAAGAGGCAAAGGTGTCAGGCATGTGGGAATCTTCGTTGGCACTAGATTAGCCTTTCGTTTTAGTGAAATCGGCCTAGGAATGAGGCTAGGGCCTTGTTATCGCACAAGTTGTAGGTTGGGAAAAGCCCGATCCAACAACCAAATGGAGACAACTAAGGGAGCACCTACCCACTGTCACCTTAGGTAGGTTTTCCCGTCATTTTAGAGGTGAAGTGGTCATCTCAAGGGGGGAATCTCAGTGACCCTAGGGGGGATTGTGATGGAAAATGTGATGTATGAATGAATGCCCCTATAGTTCAGGTTGCTAGATGGAAAAGGGAGCTTGGTAATGAGTCTTGAGGATTGTTTGAGGCTACCAAAGCCTTGAGTGACCTGCCAAGAGATAGTACCTGCCCGAGACACAAGAAAAACCAAGTATACAATGCAATATATCAAGTGGACAAGCAAGTTAAGCTTTCTTTCCCTAATAGCAGAAGTAAACATAGATATGTATCAGCAAGAAATTAGTAAATGAGGCTGCTATATGCGATGCCAAATGTCAAGATAAATGTGAGAGATAAACTAGCAAAAAATTAGCACCACATTAGCAATAAAACTTGTGACTTTAGCATGATAATATGACTGAAAAATAGCAAATCTGCAGCAAAGACTAACAGCCTTAATGGCTGTAGCAAAACAAACTAAATATCAGCAAACTTAACCAATCAAAGTTACTCCTAATTAGCCTAAAAAGTGCGCTATGGTTAGTAGTTTGTTAGGGAGAAAGTATAGTTAGTTCCTAGGGTTAGTTTGTAGGTTTCCAAGAGTTAGAAAGTTAGTTTTTCTGTAGCCCTAGTGGCTTTAGGTTAGTTTTGTAACAACAACAAGTTTTAGTGAGAGAAAGGGGATGCCTCAATGAGGCAAGATAACCTAAGGCTCAAAGAATAGTATCCAAGTGAGAGAATTTCAAGACCTTGAATTTTCATGTTTATCAATGCAATATTTTGTTTCTCCAATGCAATGACTAGTGCCTTTGATTAATGGGTTAATGGGGTCACAAGAAAGAAAGCTAGAGGTACTACCTCCTTGGGGGTATAAATCCTCTTATTCCCCAAGGCAAGTATCCTAGCTAGGGTTTAAGCTAAGGGGTGTATGCCCTTATACTTCCTTAGAAAACCCTTGCAAACAACATCTCTATGATAGATTATGGTGGAGCTAGGTAGGTTTGTATGCACTTATACTCCCTACTTAACTTATCAAAAACATTAAAATAACAAGTGTAGCCTTTACCAAATTCAAGTTGCAATAAGACAAACTCTTAACATGCTAAGATAAACCACCATAAAGAGATAGAAATGACCTCCATAAGCTAGCACATCATCATGATGTAGCCAATAACCAAAGAGAACACCATACCATAGCACAAGAGAGAAAAAATCTTGAAGGTAGCGAAAATTCTAGTCCTATGCCTCTAACAATGGGAGAGATATGTTATGAAAATGATTTGAGTTTGATCTCTATTTATACAAAAAGTCTTAGACATAGTTTGCCCACATAAACTAGGGTAAACCACAAGATAAGGGGTCAATAACCCTAATCTTTCCCCTTTACAAAATAATGTTAAACAATTGATCTTAAAACTTACTTTTGCACAAAAGAAACCCTAAAGTAAGATGATGTCTCTCCTTTAGGGGACATTTTTGACACTTTCCAAGTCGTTGGAGAAGAATGTGGAAGTCATTGGGGCTCCTTGAACCTTCTATTAATGCACAAAGCCTTCTCCATGACTCATCTAGTCAAGATATGCCAAGTGTCAATGTGCAACTCCATCACCACCAAACCCTTTCCCCTTCATGACGTCGACCCTTAAGGAGGTGACATTTTTCCTCTCCTAGGCAAGTTGTTTGGGTGGTAGAGGCTAGGTTAGGCCCATCACGATGTCTTCTAGGCCTCCAAAGGCACGTCTATGTCATCCATCATGCGAGCCCTAGGCATCCATCCTGTGGGATTCTTGCCCCATGGAAGCCCAAACAAGGCTTGTTCTCCCAAAACTAGCCACCAAGCAAGGTCCTTCATAACAAAAGGGTACGCCCTCCAAAGATCTCAATTCAAAGATATCATGACAAGTGTAAACCACATCTAATAATCAAGGCACCTTAACATGTGCATCAAAACAACCTCATCAAATTAAACAAACACTCAAAAACCCTATATAATTGACCAAGTTTAAGTATGGGAGGGGTGTCATAAAAGTCCTATTGGGTAGACCAAATCCCTCAAGTAGGGGATGCTCCCAAGAATGGAATTTCAAGGTCATGTAGTGGATGATGAGGTGGAAGGGTTTTAGAATTCACAGGTCGATGATTTTCATGACATACAAGGGCTCGTATTATCTCATTCATGGGTGCCTTTGTAGCGGGTGTGTGGCACCTTCGTTTGCAATGAACTTTTTCCAAGCCCATCTTCTTCCCATTATTTATTTATTTCATGTTTTAAGGAACGAGTTGAAGGCCACTGTCCTGGCATGGTGTCCAGAGAATGACAATGTCATTCATAAATACCTTATGGAAATGAGAAGGTTGGCTCGTGATGAGAACCCCTTTCTCTTAGTTGTGTAACTGAGAGCCACTGGCTTGGTGACTAGATTGTGGTAATGTCATACCACTAAATACCCATGATGATGATAGGTCGGCCTGTGATGAGACCTCCCATCCTCCAACTAACCTCGTAAGAATTCATTATCATTTATTTTTGTAGGTCCCCCTTTTCTTACGGAGAAGCGTTTCATTTCTTTCTCGAGTATCCATGGGAGAAGCATCTGGAAGTTCTATATTTAGGCTTTTATATTTTTAACCAACAACAATCCCTCTGGGCCTTCATCCCCTTCTTCCCATGAAATGAGATACATGCCCTTCTTGGGTCACTAAAGTCAAAGGGCCTAGAAGAGGACAATATGATGGGAGTGTAATGAGCGGAAAGTGGTAAGTAAGGTCGAGAATGGTAAAATAATCCCTCAAAGGAACCCCAGTCACAAACCTTTCCCAAAGGTTGGCCACTTACTAGGATATCTATGACACTCACCAAGGTGAAACAGGGTCAAAAGCATAATGTCCAAGCAGGCGTTCTATAATAAAAAATAGCTTGAATACAACATGTTTAAATGCCTTAAATATTAGGGTGATTACCTACCACAATACTTGACTTGTACTGCATGGAGCAAGACCCATCTTCCTTCCAGAAGCTAGCCGGTGTGGTGGATAAGTTGACAATGGATCAGAATGTCGTGATAGAGCGGGCTTTCGTATGTGCAAGTGGACACTGTTGGTCATGTGGTCTCTCGACACTCCATATCTGCAACCTGAGGGCCTCGAGACATGATCTCTTTAGTTATCCCACAAAATGTGGATAACATCTGGCTCCTACTCGGGGACATGTGCTCGCCGTAGACTGCATGAGAACCAAAACATCTCCTGGTAGACCCGTGCCTACACTGAAACAAGAAACCATAAAATATAGGGTGGTTCTATCACCCTTCGTCCACATACATCAAAATCTAAACAAAACTAATCTAGAAAAGAAAATTTTAGCATTATTTTTTAATTTCTAAACTAAGCATGAAATCAATATGAAAGTAGAGAAAAATGAAATATGAAATGCATCTAAACTAATATGAGCAATCAAGATGAAAATGAAAGGAAAGCAAGATGACCTACCTACTTACCTGAGACACGGGCTCTGAAGAAGTCATGTGACCTGAACATAAGGTCGGAGAAGTGATCCATCCATTGGTAATGGCATCTTTCTCCCATCCAAGGCTATCAAATAATACTTTTCTTTATCTGACTTCTTCTTGATGATGTAAGGGCCAAGCCATGAGCTGTCATCTCTCTGGTCATACTTGGGCTTGCCCTTTCTCTTGTCCCACATGAGTGCAAGACTTCCTTCATTGAAATTGATGTAAGGTATATTCTCAATGTATGGGTAGGAAGGAAGTTCTGCATTGACCATCCTTTTGATGGCTTCTTCGCGTTCTTCATCTTCTTTCTTCAAAATTTGGATAGACCCTAGCTATTTCCCTTGGTAATTTGCAAGTGTTTCTTTGTATTCATCTGTCCTTGGGAGGAGCGTACCTATGGAGTCATCCTGCATCAAAGGTAACTCATATGGATCATACTCAATAATCTGTCGAGGCATATCGTAGTCACACTCACCGACGTAATCAGGGCCATTAGGATCCATCACATGCTTATCATTCTTTTCCCGACTGTACTGCCATCACCCATGGGGATGTATGCATGGGTAAGGTTCATGCTAAGGAAACCCCCAAGGGAAGTATACCAACTTCTCGATAAAATCATCCCCCAAGCATCCAGAACATTGATCACTACTATGTCCATGAGGAGGCTGATATGTGGAAAATCAATTAGAAAGACCTCAACATCCTCACATAACCCATAAACCTTGACCCTTTTAGAATCAATACCACATACATTACCATAGGGTCGGGTTGTCTTCAAACCAAGTTGTTCCATCACCTTTAATGACATGACATTTGTTGAGGCCCGATAATCAAGCACACAATTGTTCAAGCATAGGCCATTCATGCCTAATGAAAGATAGAAGGGAGGATTCTTGTCCCTTTGTCGATCGAGATACATAGTGTTCAAAATGATAGGAGGGTATTCCTTCTCGATCGGTACCTGTAATGTCTTCGAGACTTCCCTTTTCATAGAAGGGATCTTGCACATCTCTGTCACTGGGACCGTCATATTCAGTTTTCCAAACATGGTTGCAACATCTATATTCAACTTAATTTCATATGTGGGAGCTAGCTCACGAAGCAACTCATGTATTGGAGGTGGAGGTGGTGGGGCCACCTTATCTATTGATGGAAGAGGAGTGGCAGACTGTGATGGAGGGGCTGAAGCCTTATTTCTTCTAGTGTAGGTAAAAAATTCCCTCCTCCTTAACTCCTTCTTCTGATCATCTGTTAACTGATTCAAGGCCCAGAGTCTCCCCTCTCTTTCCCCCCATATTCTGGCTTCATTGATCTATTCTTGTGTGACTTGTTTCTCTTGGAAAATGCAGATCATATCCATGAAATTCATATTGTCGAGAGAATCTTCATCTCGTCGAATATTCATCTCGTCAAGGACACTCATCTTCTCTGTGAGGTTCTTGGCATGGAAGGCACCAAGATTCTGTGTCGACCATCCCGACTGGTTTCAAAGGATCATGGGCCTTTGCCTCTTGTTGAGGCCTTAGTTTCCAACCTATGGCATCTCTCTGTTGTCTGGTAAACTGAGGTCTGGGAGTAGATTGATTTCTTTCTACAGTAGTTAAACGACCCATGATCTGGTTTTGTACCTAGGTAAACTGAGTACTCATCTGATCTATCTTCTGAGTCAAGAGGGAAATCAGATCAGGAGCACTGCTACTGGAAACCTTAGTCTTTGCTTCTGCCTTGACTCGAGGGTACTGAAAAGGATCCACCCTCGAATCAAGGAGATTCTCTTCAATGTCGGCATTGTATTCTTTGGCCTATGCCAACGATGTGGGCTTCTTTTCCTTCAGAATGAAGCGGAATTTCCCTTCAAAGGCATTCATATATAGGAGATGAACTGATGTAGCTATAGGACGGAAATCTGTCGGAATTTGGTTGTACAACCTATCAAATTTGGTATTGAATTCATTCATCTCATTCTCCTTTTTATTTATTTGATTGAATTGAGCTACAAGCATCCCATCGTCTTTCTTTGTTGACCATCTGCTCTTAAATAACTTGGAAAAATATTCATAGGACGTGAGGTGATTGTTTGGAAGGCCTCTAAACCAATAGAGAGCTTCTTCAGTCAATGATGAAGCCAATAGTCTCATAGCTACATCCTCATGCTCAATGCTTGCATTTTCCATGTCTCGGCCTATGATGTAAAGATGATCCTCAACAGTCACTACATTATTTACTGGGAACTTTTCCAACCACTTGTTTGACTCTTTTGGCATTGCGTTGGGGTATCCCTGGATGATGGCCATGTTAAGGGGTTTATAGAGGTGTGTTTTCATCCTTATACACACCTACTAACGTGGAGAAATCTCCAACCCACTTAGTGTGTCCTTGGAGGCACAAACCTGAATCCAAACCCACTGTCACCTCAATCTGGACTCCTTCCGTCTAGGATCACTCCTAGGGAAGCCAAGGAGGGTAGACCCTATTACACTATGTGAAAGTCTATTTTAATTATCTAGGATTTAATTGATTTAATTGTTAAGAAAACCCAACCCAATGACAGGCAACAAACACAAAATGGGCAATTCTTTAATGACACACAAACCCTTTGTTTATATTCAACGATTAGATTAGTGCCTAAAGATTAAATGAGATATACAACAAAATACAATTATACAAGAATTACACAATGTTATGAGATATACACAATAAGTAACTTTACACTTATACCAATTATGTCCAATTAAATAAAAAATGCTAAAAATAAAGAAATCTTTGAAACAAGTATTCACATGAAAGGGAAATCCTTGAAAGTAAATTGCTTGAAAAAGTAACCTGCTTGAAAAGTAAATGTTGTGAAAGAGTGTGTAGGTTAATTTTAGCAATTTTTAAGTCTCTCTTGAATTAAGGGGGAAATTTAGTGTGAAAGATGCAATCCTAGACTATGTGACTATCCCTAATTCTTATCCCTTCAAG
>JZKD02S0422655.1:0-17895 GCA_000966675.3 Picea glauca | reverse complement strand
AACCAAATATGACAAAGGAGCAGTAAAGACAGATGTAGCAGTGATAAAAGAACGAGAAGTGAGATACAACATAAATAGATAAAGAGGATATCTGACCCACATGACGATCGACTGTCAAATTTGGATAACAAATATGTTCCCATGCCTAGGCTAGTCTTCATGATGCGTAAGGAACATATGGCCAAAATCCATGACAACCCATCAACACTAGGAGACAAATGGGTAATGCAATTGTTCTCTTTGTTACTCATAATTACAAAGGGGACAAGAGAAAAATTTGGAGGAGAAAGGTCACGAGATAAGGCGGAAGGCCAAGGGTCACATTGAACCTCATTTAATACTAAAATTGTACCCAAAGAAAGGGATTTTGGCTCTTCAAACATTGAACAATTCATAACTACTTAGGGAATAGAGTATCAACTAAAATTGGAGAGTTGTCCTTAGAGTTTTCATGTACTTTTATTAAAACAGTTAATACGGAGAAGCCCTCAGTGAAATTTTTTTATAGAGAAGAATCACATGTGTCAATGTTTTGCTGCGAAATATTTCAAGATGCATGTTTTGTATTCACATTAGATGTAATAGCATGTTTTTTTATGGACTATTTTGACACAATATACGTCTTCTTGCAGTTTTGTTACTCTTTCTTATATTACATGTCCTGAGCGAATGAGTTGTGAATGTTTGCAAAAATTTGACTCAGACTATTCTAGTTATAGACTTGTATGCATGTGTTTCTAACTGTGCACCTTCATGATGGCTATCTGATTAGGGTTTATGCATAGTTTAGTTTCATTACAACTCATTATGTTACTATAGTTCTCTACTAGATAGGATAGGGTAGATTAGAAGTAGATTAGATACTTGCATTTACATAGTCTTCATCTACATATTCCATTTTCATAACCATAAATCATTCACCATCATCAGTGGTTGCGCAACTGGTAAAACCAAACCAATAATGGTTGTCGAGCCATAATATGGATGGGTTCCCTATTCCAAATGGAAAGAGGTCTAATTGGAACTTCTTACATAGGAGAACCACTTATTGTTGTCGTGCGAATTGAGAACCGTCAAAAAAATCATGGACTAAAATATTAACAATGACATAAGTATGTGACACACGAGGCATATACAGACTCTCCATACAAGAGTAACTATCCAGAGAAGTGAAAAATCTATCTAACTAGTTAAGTTTCCTAAGGCTATACTAAACCTGAATTGTTGAGAGATAGACTAAAAAAAATGTGCTTTGTTCAAGGGTGACTTGAATGTTTCTAAAAATTGTAGAGAAGACTCTTTCCCATGCTCTTTTTTTCATTATTTGATTATTTTTTCTTTTTAATATTAGAAATTCTAAAAAATAATAAAATAATGCTAAAGTATAGTGGAGGAAATGAGTGTCGCAGGAAAGAAAATTGGTTGCAAGGGAAAGGAAAATATCTATGCACAATGCACAAAGAATGCTTGTAGTTTATGGACACTAGGGGGAATGATTCCTCCTAAGATACATGTGTCCAGTTGAAAAGGAAAATATTGAAAGGTTGAGAACTAATGAGAATGCATAAGTAATTGATTAAGAAACAACAAGGTTAATTCTACATTAGGCTCAAAATTTTAAATGGTAAATATGCAATGAAGTTATAACTCAACTCAAAAGTATGGGATCCCTATGGGTAATAGCTAGAAACATATTGATAAGAATATGAGGTTTCAACACAATATCACGGCAGGAATAAACAGGACTCTCCAGCCTATGAAGATACTTCAACATGGGAACCAAAAGGAAAAACAAGATGTTATATACGATTCCCATGAGTTGTAGGATATACTACACACAATAAAACATTGAAATTCAATGGGGAAGGGATCGTATCACAAATAAGTGAGATTGACCCTAATCGAAAACATCCTTTTTAAAGAGTCATAATAATGGATTGACAATTCAATGAAACACTATGGTATATCATATTTCTTGAAAAAAATTGCACCATAAAATATCATATATACTCAAAAATTATTCCATTATGTATCCAAAAGCATAATCAGAGTAAAAAAAGTATGTCAAAGTGGGTAAAATACTAGGTTAAAAAAGTCAAAATACAAATCTCACCATATCATTTGCATTTTGACCCAAAATAGTGAAATTTGGTTTTAAAAAACCCTTGAAATTCATCTAACAATTGTGAGAGCTACAAAGGAAAAAACCGAACACTGCCTGGACCAAGTAAGAGAGATCCTCCTCCTCTTCATTTTCATCCAAGAAAATCTCATTTTTTTGTCAAATTTTAGGTAGAGATTTCACTTTTAAAAGAGGGATGGGCATGTAAATTCCTTTATTTGATATGGGGCACATACAGGAGGCCCTATGTGTTCCCCATGCTCACAAAAAATGTGTATATACATTTCTATCATAAAATGAAGTCATGTACAAGTCCATGCAAATGGAAAAAATTAACTTCTAACCCATTTCTTACTCTAAAATATTATAGGATGGTTATAGAATGGAGAGAGAGGGAACATGAATACATAAATAACTAAGTTGTTGTTGACCTGGAGTTCATGGAATTCCTCCAACAATGAAGTATTAGATATTTCTTCAAGAAAAGAAATATGTGAGCCCAAAAATAATATTGCAACTTCTGATTAACTACTAGGATCCATATGCAGATGCATTTATGTTCGATGACAAACCACTTAAGATAGAGGTGGATTAAATTTATTTTATTACAATAATTTAAATATGGGGTGATATTTTTAGCTTTCATACATGAGGAGGTGGTGGAATGACTTTAGAAGAATGCATTTTCTCTTATTATACTCCAGGGACTCAAAGGGTTGGGAGGAGGGTTCCAATTTGAAACATAGAAAGTCTGAGCTTAAAGATCATCCTTTTCACCATTACTAGGATTGTAGGATTAGAAACATTTCACTAAGCCTCCATACCATAGATGTATTATGTAGTAGAGTGATTGAGACCCATAATTTATGATTGGAGCTTATCATTGCTACAATGCATGAAGATACAATTGACCAAGTGGAAATAGGGGCATCCTCTTCGCCTTCTTCTTGAAGAGGGTGTCAGCCATTAGTCCTAGAGTTTTTACAGGACCACACCATCTTAGAGTTCCATGTATGATATGATGGGTGGAGCTCATACAATGGATGAGAGGAAGGTGACTTTCAAATCCCTATGATGATGAATTATTTTATTGGTGGAATCATCATATTATCGCCTTCGATAACTATCCCTATGAAGGGATAGACTTTATCCAGGACCTTGATATGCTCGTCCCACCTGGTGTGGCCTTCGGTGGGATAGGTAAACACTTTTTAAGTTTTTAAAGTTAATAAAATTTTATTGATTTTATTTAATAGTAGTCTCAATAAGTAAACTAAAATGAATTTTTTTGTGGTATGGGTAATAATTCTAAAACAAATGACATGAATGTGTATATATTGCATCATGAAGACGATAGGGATACCCACATCATTGACACAAAGGGTGTGGTGTGGACCATCCTAGTGGATATGCTAAACGAATAATATAGAATGTCAAGAGGAACCTACAGAGACTTGCACACCAAGTTGATATGGTACAAATAAAAGACTTGTCGGAGCATATGTAGTGGCATGTCATTGGGGTTCCAAGGGATTTGGTGCAACTTTGTCATCATTTTGCCAACACTATAGTATGCTATCGAGACACTTGTGCAGGAGTGGGGCCCTGACCATATATCATATGTGTTATTTTTACTAATGTATAGATACAAACATTTGGGGCTAGAATCCCAATTTTGTAACATTAACCCACATTTTTTTACTTAATGGATATTAAAGCAATATATATAGATATTTCTTCCTCAATATACTGATTTTTTTTATGTGCCAATGTGAAATGTTGTTATATATATGTATATGTATGTGTGCTTATGATTTTAATTATGAAACAAATTCCAATATAACATGTAATTAGCATATGCATTGGATACTACATTAGAATTCCTAGAAATGTGAATGTTCGTAACATAGTCAAAGAATGTTATAGATGAAGTACTCAAAAGAATCATGGGAGAAGCATTGGATTGTGAACACGGTAGTCATCATTCAACTTTGACACTACCAATTGGGAATCTAGGTGAACCTAAATAGATATAATACCACAGAAAATGACATCACTAATAAGTTCAATCACAACTCTATACTCAACCACATTGTTGGTTGTTTTCCCTAGAAAAATGCCTCCAGAAGTTACCACTTGGCCCAAAGGTGAATAAATCACCCATGCAATGGAAGAAATGCTTTGATTTTGATGAATAGACCCATCTAAAAATTCTATGAAGATCAAATACTCTAGTGACATCTTCCAACCAAGTAGAAGTACAATAAGAAAACCGAAATTGAAAGAAAATGAACTATGCTAGTCCTAATTACTACCAATATACAATAGTTACAAATGGGAAAAAACTTGAGAATTAATGATCAAGCATAATACCTCTTGAGGTAGTTCCCATTTCTAGGATCCAACAACAAATTACCCTCATAATATGATTATTCATAAGGTCCTTTCTATAGGGAACGCCTCTTAGTGTAAGGATCATGCATGATCATAAACCAAGATAAGGTCTCCCTTAGAAAATATCCTTTGGTGGAACAACTTATCATATTCACTCTTAACACATTTGTTTTTTTGTCTCATTCACCATGTCCGCATCAGGACTTTTCTCATCGATATGTTCCAAGTGAATGAGGTTCCCTTCCAATTATATCTTGTCAAGAAGAATATCAAGAATGATATTAAATGAAGGTATTTCACATTCAATCAGTCACCATGCCTCCATCTCATGAATGAGTTGGAAAGGAAAGAAACCCATAGTAGTCTTGACTGAAGTTTCATACACCCACAATTTCGGGTAAAGCATTAGATTTGAAAGGTAAAGAGACGAAGAACATATTTTAAGTGGCTGAAGTGGATGAAATATGAGTTATCAAATCCTAAAAATTAAATTATTGTTGGGACTATTTTTTGGCTTCAAACAAATTATTTTTGGAAAATGATTTATTTAAAAACATTCACGAGCTTATAAAGTGGGTTCCTGATGGTGGCATGAGTATCATAATTAAAATTTTCAAAATGGAATAGTAAAACCTAACTGAAAATAAATTTCAAGAAGATGTAAAAGGCATTCAAACAGTTCACAATTTCCATCACAATAAGTCACGTAGTCACCTTGTTCTTTCCTTCACCATTTTTCTTCCTCAATCAATTGTCATTTGGCATTTTTGTTCCGAGAATATGTGAACCCAAAGGATCAACCCTCGTTGTTCTCTTTGTCTTCCAGTTAATTTTATGGTTCACAAGAGCTCCATCCATGTCCTTTAAAAAGGACAAGTGTAATTTACTTTTATTGTAACACAAGATATTATTCTTTATTTTGCAAAGAATATATATTTTTTTTAGCTTCCTAGAGAAATGTTTTGGGACATAACATTATTTATTTCTTAAGAATTTTAATTTATGCATGAGATTTCATATGCGTGTCTATCAAAATATTTATTGGTTTTAATTAAATGATAATTTAGATTTCTCTGTAATATGTGGTCTATGTTTTCCTTCCCTTTCTTGAATATTGTGTTCTACTTTGATGAATGCTATGATGGAAGTGTCATATTATTTAATGAATACTCTCTTGGTTTATAAATCATGTAGAATAGTGTAAATATTTTCTACAAGTTACTTGGTCCTCTCTCTGGTATTCCTTACATGTGGATATTTGTTTCAAGAATAAGCCTAGTTCTCTCCCAAGACTATTTTACATTCGTGTAATATTATTTAAATGTATGGGAGTACCACCTATTTAAAAATGTATGGGGGTTTTATCCTCATAATTTTATCTCAAATACCATAAATTGGTATTTTCAATCAACATGTAGCAAATCCCAAAGCTTCTAAAGCGCCTCCTCTTAGGTAGGTAAAGGAACTAGTGAAACTCCCATGTATCATTTCTCCACTACACTTGGTCTAGCCTTAGAGAGGTTATCTCCTTAACTCATCCTCACGTGACCTCGTTTTTGTCTCTCATGTTAGAGGATTTTCCCGACCACACCTATATCACAATTGTTTTTTTCTCTCCTTAACTTAGACTCATATGTTTGTTCAATGACCTTGGAGGGTTATCTCTCTAATCCTAATCCATGGTCCTAAACATTTACTAGTATATATACCCTACAAAACAAAGATCTATTTTTTTTAAATTATGCATTACCTTTAATTGGTTTTGTTACACAAAGGTTTACGGAGGTGAAACTTAGTGATGTTTTGGGACTCAACAGAAAATGAAGCACCTAAGAACATTGTTGTTAAGAAAAACGAGCTTATTATTCAATTGAAAAAAGTGTTAAGAAACATTTAAAAATAATAACTCTTTAACTTGTCAATGCAATGCAAGTAATTATAGTTTTAACATTAGATGTAATGAAAAAATCAATGCAATTTTTCTTTAAATTCAATGAAAATGTTAAAAAAAAAAGAAAAAGGAAGTTTTCCTTTTCAATGAAACCATGAGTGGAGACTCATGAAAACTCTAAGTGTTTCAAGAATACAAGAAAGATTATGAAATAAATATACAGAAAAGAAGAAAGTATACTTAGAAATAAAAACAAAATTCAGTGATAGAAAAAGGTAAAGATTGAAAGAGATAAAAAAAATAAAACATTCTATTTTATTTTCGTGTCTTTTTAAAGCAAAACGAAAAAAATGAAAAAAACTAGTCTAATTTTTCTTTTTCGATAAAACACAAATAGGAGTATAATAGAAAATATAAGTAAACCAGACTTATTCAAAATGTAAAGAGGGTCAACAAAACAATCTATGACATGAAAATTCAAGAAAATAACCTTGAAACTACCCAAACAAGCTTGAAGCACGAAAATACATAAACTAATTTTGTTTTTCTTTCCATTGTGATAATATCTAACTTATATCACTTTTGTAACTAATAGTAGGATAGAGAGAGTCGCGAGACTAAGGAAATATCCAAAGAAGAAAATCCAAACACCCCAAAAATGATCTAGATGGACATCGATTGCCACCCTCCTATTCCAACTGGCTGATCTTGGCAGTTGTTTCCTAGTTTTCAGGTCCTGAAATTTTGGGATCATTTTGAGGCCCTAAAAATAATTTTTAGGGATCGCCACAATCACATTTTATACAATCTCATATTTTGATGGTACAATGTGTAGTCCTGAGATAGACCTTTCCAACGTGATATCGTGTGCCTAAAACAAAGATCATATTCAAAAGTTACGAACATACGAAGTTGATGTACTAACTTACCACAATGGGGCTCACATGACTTTTGGCACTTCATATCCTAGGGTTAGGTTTCTGGATTTATAGGGTTTTGGAATTCATGTTTATTGTAAAAAGGATTTGAGAGCCTCATTGTAATGATATTCTTGTGAATGAGCGTAGCGATCACATCTCTTCTTAGAGATAAGTTTCCACCATTCTAGCAAGTTTTTTTCAGTCTACATTTTACATTTTCAACATATTTCTTATTTAATAGAAGTCAATTGTTACTGTAAATGCTTTACTATTTATTGTTTCTCTATCTTAATATTATAAATATGTGTTTTCATTTTGTTTCGCTCATAAATCCAGATCAGTGGTATGAGAGTAGTCTGTGCATTGTCCTTTTTAGTGCATGTCCCCGACGACGTCAGGGTATAGAGAGTTGTGTCTCGAGCCTATTTCTCTTAAGGAAAACTACTCTCTCAAACCTAAGAAACCTTCCATGGTAGGAGAAAAGAAAGACAAAGGGACATGAGATCCTTTCAAAATGTTGCTCGAGGAATCCCTCAAGCGACAAAGGAAAGAGATGATGGACAACTTTGCAAAAATCTTTCAACGAATTTCAACAAGCGATGAATCTACCACAAAGAGAGGTGTCCCCCACTTCAAGGTACAAATAAATTTTGATATTTCTATATCTGAAGGTAAAATATGTGTGGATGTGTAGATAAATGTTTAAACCTTCTAGAAGGCTATTTCTTTGTCCACAACTTTTCCAATAGAGGAAATATTACATTTGTGTTCCTCAAATCCGTCCCCCATGTCAAACTCAAAAAAATATAACACAACAATAATAATAAAAATCATGAATAACAATTAAATTCTTAACACTAAAATGTTTGAATGGCCAATTTTAAATTTAAATGTAACCCATTTTTATAATCTTAACTTTAAAGTGATGTCCATAATAAACATACTAGCACATCCACATGATTTGTGGATGGATAACATCGATAGGGATGGTAGTTTAGGTATACTAAAAATTAGGGTTTAGGTTTTACATTCAAGTTAGGTTAGGGTTTTTTTATTAAAGATTTCATTTAAGTTTTTAACATTTAAAAATAATGTTATATTTCTAGTATAAAAAATCCATATACAAAAAATTCAGGGGTTCAAAGAAGAATGGTTGGACAATTTTTAATTGGTGAAAGAATTTAATATGACTCAATGGTTTCAGGTGCAATGAAAACTTCGAATTGGGTCCTGTACTTGGAATAATTTTATGTTACTGATTGGACTTCGCATATATCATTTACTCCAAAGAATTTAATGTGAATTCATATGCAAAAAGATGCAGTGGTGCTACAACCACCAAGTGTGCTGCCATTTGATTGGAAATCAACATAACTTGGGGCACATATGTTTCTTTTGTATGGAAAATAAGAGAGATTGTTCAGCCATCTATCCTACCCGAAGGAAACCAGGGCAGATGGACATGCATCGACTTAAGACTATTACAGAGAGCCTTTTATAAGTTTGAATTGTAAAAAACATAGCAAAAGGGGGCCCCAACATGGCTGGATGTAAAAGAGAAAAACATACTAAAAATGACTAAATCAAATACCCGATGGCTGTCATCCTTGTTCTCATTCCACGCTTCTCTGGCCTGCATTGTAAATGGCTGGGCACACAATGGGGCATTAGAATACACGTCGAAAAACATATCCAACTGCTGTCCCATTGGGAGGACCCTATGCTCCTGGTCATCCATCTGTCCTCGTAGGACCCTATGCTCCTGGTCAGCCATCTATCCTTGTAGTTCAAACACTAAATTCAGATGTACCTCCTGGAAGAAGGGTGGCGGCGCAACACTATATCTATGCATGGTTCGGGTAGGAGGTGGCGATGGGGTTTCGTCACCCTCTCTTGGAGTGACCTTCGTCCCCATTGTGGCTGCCTCGCTTGGAGTGACCACCTCTGTACCTACGTTGCCCATGCCCTTGTCCATGACTGTTATGAAATCTATTATAAATATTTANTCATTATGTTACTATAGTTCTCTACTAGATAGGATAGGGTAGATTAGAAGTAGATTAGATACTTGCATTTACATAGTCTTCATCTACATATTCCATTTTCATAACCATAAATCATTCACCATCATCAGTGGTTGCGCAACTGGTAAAACCAAACCAATAATGGTTGTCGAGCCATAATATGGATGGGTTCCCTATTCCAAATGGAAAGAGGTCTAATTGGAACTTCTTACATAGGAGAACCACTTATTGTTGTCGTGCGAATTGAGAACCGTCAAAAAAATCATGGACTAAAATATTAACAATGACATAAGTATGTGACACACGAGGCATATACAGACTCTCCATACAAGAGTAACTATCCAGAGAAGTGAAAAATCTATCTAACTAGTTAAGTTTCCTAAGGCTATACTAAACCTGAATTGTTGAGAGATAGACTAAAAAAAATGTGCTTTGTTCAAGGGTGACTTGAATGTTTCTAAAAATTGTAGAGAAGACTCTTTCCCATGCTCTTTTTTTCATTATTTGATTATTTTTTCTTTTTAATATTAGAAATTCTAAAAAATAATAAAATAATGCTAAAGTATAGTGGAGGAAATGAGTGTCGCAGGAAAGAAAATTGGTTGCAAGGGAAAGGAAAATATCTATGCACAATGCACAAAGAATGCTTGTAGTTTATGGACACTAGGGGGAATGATTCCTCCTAAGATACATGTGTCCAGTTGAAAAGGAAAATATTGAAAGGTTGAGAACTAATGAGAATGCATAAGTAATTGATTAAGAAACAACAAGGTTAATTCTACATTAGGCTCAAAATTTTAAATGGTAAATATGCAATGAAGTTATAACTCAACTCAAAAGTATGGGATCCCTATGGGTAATAGCTAGAAACATATTGATAAGAATATGAGGTTTCAACACAATATCACGGCAGGAATAAACAGGACTCTCCAGCCTATGAAGATACTTCAACATGGGAACCAAAAGGAAAAACAAGATGTTATATACGATTCCCATGAGTTGTAGGATATACTACACACAATAAAACATTGAAATTCAATGGGGAAGGGATCGTATCACAAATAAGTGAGATTGACCCTAATCGAAAACATCCTTTTTAAAGAGTCATAATAATGGATTGACAATTCAATGAAACACTATGGTATATCATATTTCTTGAAAAAAATTGCACCATAAAATATCATATATACTCAAAAATTATTCCATTATGTATCCAAAAGCATAATCAGAGTAAAAAAAGTATGTCAAAGTGGGTAAAATACTAGGTTAAAAAAGTCAAAATACAAATCTCACCATATCATTTGCATTTTGACCCAAAATAGTGAAATTTGGTTTTAAAAAACCCTTGAAATTCATCTAACAATTGTGAGAGCTACAAAGGAAAAAACCGAACACTGCCTGGACCAAGTAAGAGAGATCCTCCTCCTCTTCATTTTCATCCAAGAAAATCTCATTTTTTTGTCAAATTTTAGGTAGAGATTTCACTTTTAAAAGAGGGATGGGCATGTAAATTCCTTTATTTGATATGGGGCACATACAGGAGGCCCTATGTGTTCCCCATGCTCACAAAAAATGTGTATATACATTTCTATCATAAAATGAAGTCATGTACAAGTCCATGCAAATGGAAAAAATTAACTTCTAACCCATTTCTTACTCTAAAATATTATAGGATGGTTATAGAATGGAGAGAGAGGGAACATGAATACATAAATAACTAAGTTGTTGTTGACCTGGAGTTCATGGAATTCCTCCAACAATGAAGTATTAGATATTTCTTCAAGAAAAGAAATATGTGAGCCCAAAAATAATATTGCAACTTCTGATTAACTACTAGGATCCATATGCAGATGCATTTATGTTCGATGACAAACCACTTAAGATAGAGGTGGATTAAATTTATTTTATTACAATAATTTAAATATGGGGTGATATTTTTAGCTTTCATACATGAGGAGGTGGTGGAATGACTTTAGAAGAATGCATTTTCTCTTATTATACTCCAGGGACTCAAAGGGTTGGGAGGAGGGTTCCAATTTGAAACATAGAAAGTCTGAGCTTAAAGATCATCCTTTTCACCATTACTAGGATTGTAGGATTAGAAACATTTCACTAAGCCTCCATACCATAGATGTATTATGTAGTAGAGTGATTGAGACCCATAATTTATGATTGGAGCTTATCATTGCTACAATGCATGAAGATACAATTGACCAAGTGGAAATAGGGGCATCCTCTTCGCCTTCTTCTTGAAGAGGGTGTCAGCCATTAGTCCTAGAGTTTTTACAGGACCACACCATCTTAGAGTTCCATGTATGATATGATGGGTGGAGCTCATACAATGGATGAGAGGAAGGTGACTTTCAAATCCCTATGATGATGAATTATTTTATTGGTGGAATCATCATATTATCGCCTTCGATAACTATCCCTATGAAGGGATAGACTTTATCCAGGACCTTGATATGCTCGTCCCACCTGGTGTGGCCTTCGGTGGGATAGGTAAACACTTTTTAAGTTTTTAAAGTTAATAAAATTTTATTGATTTTATTTAATAGTAGTCTCAATAAGTAAACTAAAATGAATTTTTTTGTGGTATGGGTAATAATTCTAAAACAAATGACATGAATGTGTATATATTGCATCATGAAGACGATAGGGATACCCACATCATTGACACAAAGGGTGTGGTGTGGACCATCCTAGTGGATATGCTAAACGAATAATATAGAATGTCAAGAGGAACCTACAGAGACTTGCACACCAAGTTGATATGGTACAAATAAAAGACTTGTCGGAGCATATGTAGTGGCATGTCATTGGGGTTCCAAGGGATTTGGTGCAACTTTGTCATCATTTTGCCAACACTATAGTATGCTATCGAGACACTTGTGCAGGAGTGGGGCCCTGACCATATATCATATGTGTTATTTTTACTAATGTATAGATACAAACATTTGGGGCTAGAATCCCAATTTTGTAACATTAACCCACATTTTTTTACTTAATGGATATTAAAGCAATATATATAGATATTTCTTCCTCAATATACTGATTTTTTTTATGTGCCAATGTGAAATGTTGTTATATATATGTATATGTATGTGTGCTTATGATTTTAATTATGAAACAAATTCCAATATAACATGTAATTAGCATATGCATTGGATACTACATTAGAATTCCTAGAAATGTGAATGTTCGTAACATAGTCAAAGAATGTTATAGATGAAGTACTCAAAAGAATCATGGGAGAAGCATTGGATTGTGAACACGGTAGTCATCATTCAACTTTGACACTACCAATTGGGAATCTAGGTGAACCTAAATAGATATAATACCACAGAAAATGACATCACTAATAAGTTCAATCACAACTCTATACTCAACCACATTGTTGGTTGTTTTCCCTAGAAAAATGCCTCCAGAAGTTACCACTTGGCCCAAAGGTGAATAAATCACCCATGCAATGGAAGAAATGCTTTGATTTTGATGAATAGACCCATCTAAAAATTCTATGAAGATCAAATACTCTAGTGACATCTTCCAACCAAGTAGAAGTACAATAAGAAAACCGAAATTGAAAGAAAATGAACTATGCTAGTCCTAATTACTACCAATATACAATAGTTACAAATGGGAAAAAACTTGAGAATTAATGATCAAGCATAATACCTCTTGAGGTAGTTCCCATTTCTAGGATCCAACAACAAATTACCCTCATAATATGATTATTCATAAGGTCCTTTCTATAGGGAACGCCTCTTAGTGTAAGGATCATGCATGATCATAAACCAAGATAAGGTCTCCCTTAGAAAATATCCTTTGGTGGAACAACTTATCATATTCACTCTTAACACATTTGTTTTTTTGTCTCATTCACCATGTCCGCATCAGGACTTTTCTCATCGATATGTTCCAAGTGAATGAGGTTCCCTTCCAATTATATCTTGTCAAGAAGAATATCAAGAATGATATTAAATGAAGGTATTTCACATTCAATCAGTCACCATGCCTCCATCTCATGAATGAGTTGGAAAGGAAAGAAACCCATAGTAGTCTTGACTGAAGTTTCATACACCCACAATTTCGGGTAAAGCATTAGATTTGAAAGGTAAAGAGACGAAGAACATATTTTAAGTGGCTGAAGTGGATGAAATATGAGTTATCAAATCCTAAAAATTAAATTATTGTTGGGACTATTTTTTGGCTTCAAACAAATTATTTTTGGAAAATGATTTATTTAAAAACATTCACGAGCTTATAAAGTGGGTTCCTGATGGTGGCATGAGTATCATAATTAAAATTTTCAAAATGGAATAGTAAAACCTAACTAAAAATAAATTTCAAGAAGATGAAAAGAAGACGATAAAAGAAGATGTAAAAGGCATTCAAACAGTTCATAATTTCCATCACAATAAGTCACGTAGTCACCTTGTTCTTTCCTTCACCATTTTTCTTCCTCAATCAATTGTCATTTGGCCTTTTTGTTCCGAGAATATGTGAACCCAAAGGATCAACCCTCATTGTTCTCTTTGTCTTCCAGTTATCTCTTCATTTTATGGTTCACAAGAGCTCCATCAATGTCCTTTTTAAAGGACAAGTGCAATTTACTTTTATTGTAACACAAGATATTATTCTTTATTTTACAAAGAATATATATATTTTTTAGCTTCCTAGAGAAATGTTTTGGGACATAACATTATTTATTTCTTAAGAATTTTAATTTATGCATGAGATTTCATATGTGTGTCTATCAAAATATTTATTGGTTTTAATTAAATGATAATTTAGATTTCTCTGTAATATGTGGTCTATGTTTTCCTTCCCTTTCTTGAATATTGTGTTCTACTTTGATGAATTCTATGATGGAAGTGTCATATTATTTAATGAATACTCTCTTGGTTTATAAATCATGTAGAATAGTGTAAATATTTTCTACAAGTTACTTGGTCCTCTCTCTGATATTCCTTACATGTGGATAATTGTTTCAAGAATAAGCCTAGTTCTCTCCCAAGACTATTTTACATTCATGTAATATTATTTAAATGTATAGGAGTACCACCTATTTAAAAATGTATGGGGGTTTTATCCTCATAATTTTATCTCAAATACCATAAATTGGTATTTTCAATCAACATGTAGCAAATCCCAAAGCTTCTAAAGAGCCTCCTCTTAGGTAGGTAAAGGAACTAGTGAAACTCCCATGTATCATTTCTCCACTACACTTGGTCTAGCCTCAGAGAGGTTATCTCCTTAACTCATCCTCACGTGACCTCATTTTTGTCTCTTATGTTAGAGGATTTTCCCGACCACACCTATATCACAATTGTTTTTTTCTCTCCTTAACTTAGACTCATATGTTTGTTCAATGACCTTGGAGAGTTATCTCTCTAATCCTAATCCATGGTCCTAAACATGTACTAATATATATACCCTACAAAACAAAGCTCTAATTTCTTTTAAATTATGCATTACCTTTAATTGGTTTTGTTACACAAAGGTTTACGGAGGTGAAACTTGGTGATGTTTTGGGACTCAACAGAAAATGAAGCACCTAAGAACATTGTTGTTAAGAAAAACAAGCTTTTTATTCAATTGAAAAAAGTGTTAAGAAACGTTTAAAAATAATAACTCTTTAACTTGTCAATGCAATGCAAGTAATTATAGTTTTAACATTATATGTAATGAAAAAATCAATGCAATTTTTTTTTTAATTCAATGAAAATGTTCAAAAAAAAAGAAAATGGAAATTTTCCTTTTCAATGAAACCATGAGTGGAGACTCATGAAAACTCTAAGTGTTTCAAGAATACAAGAAAGATTATGAAATAAATATACAGAAAAGAAGAAAGTATACTTAGAAATAAAAACAAAATTCAGTGATAGAAAAAGGTAAAGATTGAAAGAGATAAAAAAAATAAAACATTCTATTTTATTTTCGTGTCTTTTTAAAGCAAAACGAAAAAAATGAAAAAAACTAGTCTAATTTTTCTTTTTCGATAAAACACAAATAGGAGTATAATAGAAAATATAAGTAAACCAGACTTATTCAAAATGTAAAGAGGGTCAACAAAACAATCTATGACATGAAAATTCAAGAAAATAACCTTGAAACTACCCAAACAAGCTTGAAGCACGAAAATACATAAACTAATTTTGTTTTTCTTTCCATTGTGATAATATCTAACTTATATCACTTTTGTAACTAATAGTAGGATAGAGAGAGTCGCGAGACTAAGGAAATATCCAAAGAAGAAAATCCAAACACCCCAAAAATGATCTAGATGGACATCGATTGCCACCCTCCTATTCCAACTGGCTGATCTTGGCAGTTGTTTCCTAGTTTTCAGGTCCTGAAATTTTGGGATCATTTTGAGGCCCTAAAAATAATTTTTAGGGATCGCCACAATCACATTTTATACAATCTCATATTTTGATGGTACAATGTGTAGTCCTGAGATAGACCTTTCCAACGTGATATCGTGTGCCTAAAACAAAGATCATATTCAAAAGTTACGAACATACGAAGTTGATGTACTAACTTACCACAATGGGGCTCACATGACTTTTGGCACTTCATATCCTAGGGTTAGGTTTCTGGATTTATAGGGTTTTGGAATTCATGTTTATTGTAAAAAGGATTTGAGAGCCTCATTGTAATGATATTCTTGTGAATGAGCGTAGCGATCACATCTCTTCTTAGAGATAAGTTTCCACCATTCTAGCAAGTTTTTTTCAGTCTACATTTTACATTTTCAACATATTTCTTATTTAATAGAAGTCAATTGTTACTGTAAATGCTTTACTATTTATTGTTTCTCTATCTTAATATTATAAATATGTGTTTTCATTTTGTTTCGCTCATAAATCCAGATCAGTGGTATGAGAGTAGTCTGTGCATTGTCCTTTTTAGTGCATGTCCCCGACGACGTCAGGGTATAGAGAGTTGTGTCTCGAGCCTATTTCTCTTAAGGAAAACTACTCTCTCAAACCTAAGAAACCTTCCATGGTAGGAGAAAAGAAAGACAAAGGGACATGAGATCCTTTCAAAATGTTGCTCGAGGAATCCCTCAAGCGACAAAGGAAAGAGATGATGGACAACTTTGCAAAAATCTTTCAACGAATTTCAACAAGCGATGAATCTACCACAAAGAGAGGTGTCCCCCACTTCAAGGTACAAATAAATTTTGATATTTCTATATCTGAAGGTAAAATATGTGTGGATGTGTAGATAAATGTTTAAACCTTCTAGAAGGCTATTTCTTTGTCCACAACTTTTCCAATAGAGGAAATATTACATTTGTGTTCCTCAAATCCGTCCCCCATGTCAAACTCAAAAAAATATAACACAACAATAATAATAAAAATCATGAATAACAATTAAATTCTTAACACTAAAATGTTTGAATGGCCAATTTTAAATTTAAATGTAACCCATTTTTATAATCTTAACTTTAAAGTGATGTCCATAATAAACATACTAGCACATCCACATGATTTGTGGATGGATAACATCGATAGGGATGGTAGTTTAGGTATACTAAAAATTAGGGTTTAGGTTTTACATTCAAGTTAGGTTAGGGTTTTTTTATTAAAGATTTCATTTAAGTTTTTAACATTTAAAAATAATGTTATATTTCTAGTATAAAAAATCCATATACAAAAAATTCAGGGGTTCAAAGAAGAATGGTTGGACAATTTTTAATTGGTGAAAGAATTTAATATGACTCAATGGTTTCAGGTGCAATGAAAACTTCGAATTGGGTCCTGTACTTGGAATAATTTTATGTTACTGATTGGACTTCGCATATATCATTTACTCCAAAGAATTTAATGTGAATTCATATGCAAAAAGATGCAGTGGTGCTACAACCACCAAGTGTGCTGCCATTTGATTGGAAATCAACATAACTTGGGGCACATATGTTTCTTTTGTATGGAAAATAAGAGAGATTGTTCAGCCATCTATCCTACCCGAAGGAAACCAGGGCAGATGGACATGCATCGACTTAAGACTATTACAGAGAGCCTTTTATAAGTTTGAATTGTAAAAAACATAGCAAAAGGGGGCCCCAACATGGCTGGATGTAAAAGAGAAAAACATACTAAAAATGACTAAATCAAATACCCGATGGCTGTCATCCTTGTTCTCATTCCACGCTTCTCTGGCCTGCATTGTAAATGGCTGGGCACACAATGGGGCATTAGAATACACGTCGAAAAACATATCCAACTGCTGTCCCATTGGGAGGACCCTATGCTCCTGGTCATCCATCTGTCCTCGTAGGACCCTATGCTCCTGGTCAGCCATCTATCCTTGTAGTTCAAACACTAAATTCAGATGTACCTCCTGGAAGAAGGGTGGCGGCGCAACACTATATCTATGCATGGTTCGGGTAGGAGGTGGCGATGGGGTTTCGTCACCCTCTCTTGGAGTGACCTTCGTCCCCATTGTGGCTGCCTCGCTTGGAGTGACCACCTCTGTACCTACGTTGCCCATGCCCTTGTCCATGACTGTTATGAAATCTATTATAAATATTTA
>JZKD02S0422654.1:250981-291033 GCA_000966675.3 Picea glauca | reverse complement strand
AATCCTTGTCTTTGATCTCAGCGACCAATGACCATATTGAGAGACATTCATCGGTGTTGTGCCAGGGGATTTTGTGGAAACTGCACCATTTTTTGGTGTCCTTCTTCGTCTTTCCATGACCCTTCTTTCCATCTGGCTTGGACTAGTTTTCGGGAGACTGTTTGTTAGGGTTGTCTTTATCATACTTTGGTTGTTGCAGATTTGAAAACCTGAACTCTCGTTTGTTCTGGTGCTTAGATTTTTGCTCAATTTTAACAACATATCAATAAGAAACACCGAGTGATGAGATGTCTAGAAAATCCATTTCAGTTTGGATGAATCTGTGTAGATCCCTACAGTATTTCAAAAAAAAATGTCATTCGGAGTCTTTGATACCCATCTTGGTGCGCAAGGTATGGAAGGTATTGGTGAACTCTGTAACTGTTTGGCACCTCTCTTGCCACAGTTTGGTCCATCTCATGTATCGGTCCTCATAGTTGTCAACAGGGTAATATTATTCCTTAACCACATCCACAAAATAATCCTAAGTGGGCTCGGCCCCATATATTCCAGACTCCTTTATGGAACTTTGCTCCCAGTAAGTTTCCCACTAATGTTTGACATGGGGGAGAGCCTTAAGGAGTGAGAAGATGATATTTTCCCTGTCTGAGAAATTATGAATAGAGAAATAACCTTCTGGAAGATTTAACCATTTTTCTAGGGAATTTGCATCTATCTGTCCTTCAAATATGGGAATATCAAAATTAACTTGTACCTTGAAAGTCGAGGTGCCTCCAAAGTGGCCACTTGATGAAGATGTGCATGTTTTTATTGGCAGGCATTGAAGGATGTGGGCTCTGTCGCATGAGAGCTTGCTCAAGCAATAGATTAATAGAATCGTTTGCTCTGTCATTTTTCTTTTCTTCCACCATGGAGGGTTTCTTGGGAATACGAGAGAAATTTTCTTCAATAGAGACAAGCTCGAGACCCAACTTTCTATACTCGGACCTTGTCGGGAACATGCACTAAAAAATGATGAAGACCAAACTGCTCTGATACCACTGATCCAGATTATTTTCGGCACGAAATGAGAGCGAATATATAATAAATAAATGTACAAAGATATCTCGGATATCCAATAATATAACATAAATGTATCATAGATACAACCATAAACACAAAGATACAATAATACACAATTTTCTATTAATAAGCGAAAATGTACAAAGATTGTAAAAATAGAGAGTGAAAGACTCGCTAGAATGGTGGCATCTTATATCTGAGAAGATATGTGTTTTCTACTCACATTCGAAATAATATTATTTACAATGACACTCTAAAGGCATTTTTAACATAAAAAAATCCAAAACCCTAACCCCAGAAGATGAAAAGCCAACAGTTTTGTGGACCTCATTTTGGGTAGTTTGGTGTATCAACTTTCCGAGGGCATAACTTTGGCATACAATCTTCGTTTGGGGCACACGATAGCTCGTTGGAAAGGTTTATTAGAGGACTACACATTTTATCATTAGAATAACTTTGTCTATGTTTGATTGTGGTGAGCTCTAAAAATGTTGTTTAGGGCCTCAAAAAGGCCCCGGATGTTTGGAACTTGAAAAGCTAGAAACAAAACTGCCAAACTGAAACTGCCAAAATGAGCCATTTAGAATAGGTGGGTGGCCACCGATATCCACCTGGATCAGAATCACAACAAAATAACAATAGTCACAGACATGAACCTCGAAAGAGAACATGGATAAGAAATCATAATCAGTATAACGATGAAGAATGCACACTCGCTCTACAAGCTAAGCATAAGAAACATGGTTGGTATGTTGACAATGGTTGCTCAAATCACATGACAGGTGATGAAGCCATGTTTCTAACATTGAGAAAGGAAAGAGATGGATCAGTCTCCTTTGGAAATGACGACTCAACTAGAATCATTGGAAAGGGAATAGTTAGAATTGTAAGCAAGAATACCATGAAAAAAATGTTCTACTAGTGGAAGATATGAAACATAATCTTCTAAGTGTAAGTCAAATGTGTGACCAAGGTCACAAGCTTATGCTCAATACATAGAAATGTGAGATAAGAAAATAAGGTTCATGCAAATTGGTTGCAACAGTTGTAATAACTTCAAGCAACATATATTTATTAAGTGAAATTGGAAATGAAAAGTGTTGTCTAGGGAAGGAAGATGAAGTTTGTCTATGGCACAAAAGAATGGGTCATATAAACTTTGATAACCTTTTCAAAGTCAACAAAAAGGAATCATCCATAGAAATTCCCTAGATCACGAAGCCAACCAACATATTATGCAAGTATTTTCAACGAGGAAAGAAAACAAAGACCAGGTTCAAATCAAAGGAATACTCAATGACAAGACCACTGGAAATTATGCATATTGATCTAGTTGGACCAACTAGAACAAAGGGTTTAAAATGTGATAAATAATTTATGTTATTGGTTGATGATTATAAAAGAATGACTATAGTTTTTTTTCTCAAGAATAAGTTAGAAGCATTTGAAAACTTCAAGGTATACAAGGAAATGGTTGAAAATGAAATGGATTCAAAAATAAAATGCTTGAGATCCGATAATGGAGGAGAATTTACTTCAAAGGAATTTATGGATTTCTACAGAAAACATGGAATAAAAATACAATTCTTCGTTGCTAGAACACCTCAATAGAATGGGGTCATCGAAAGAAAGAACATCACAGTACATGAAATGGATCGAACAATGTTAATGGATTCCAAGTTGACAGATGTTTTTTGGACACATGTAGTGCATACAATAGTTGACATTCAAAACAAAGTAATGCTCAGGAGCAACAATGACAAAAATCCGTATGATATATGGAAAGGAAGACCAAAAAATGTGAAGCACTTAAGAGTCTTTGGAAGCAAATGCTACATCAAAAGAGAAGATGGCAGAATGGGATAGCTTGATTCTCATGTAGACAAGGGCATACTTGTTGGTTACTCAAGTACAAGGAAAGTATAAAAATGTTACAATCTAAGGCTCAACAAAGTTATGGAACGCATCAATGTAACGGTTGATGAGACAGGTGGATGAAAATTAAAGGAAGAAGAAAAAGAGTCAATGGAACAGGTTTACGAATAAGAAGCAACGGATGAAGAAGCAACAGAAGGGGAAGATGAAGAAGATCAAATGGAAGTAGAAGAGAAAGAACAAAAAGTACCTCCAAAGACACGTAGCAAATGAATATAGAAGAATCATTTGTCATATTAGATTATCGGGAACAAAGATGAAGGAGTTGAGACTAGAAGAAGAATTTGTTCACCAAAACAATTGCACCTAGAACTCTTATCTTCGATTGAACCAAACAGTTTTGAAGAATCTAACAAGGATGAATTATGGATAAAGACCATGGATGAAGAATTGGATCAAATAGAGAAGAATGACACTTGGGAATTGGTTCCAATACCAAGGTACAAGAATGTGATCAGCACAAAATGGGTCTTTAGAAATAAATTGAATGAAGACGGACAGGTTGTCAGGATAAAATATAGATTGGTATGTAAAGGATATGCACAAGTTGAAGGTATAGACTTTGAAGAGACATTTTCCCTAGTTTCTATAATGGAAGCAATTAGATTGATACTAGCCTATGCATGTTCAAAGAACATTAAAGTGTATCAGATGGATGTGAAATCATCTTTTCTGAATGGAGAACTAGAAGAAGAAGTCTACATTGAACAACCAGAAGGATTTCAATTATCAAAAAATTGAAGATTGTGTTTGAATATTAAAGAAGTCCTTGTATGGTATCAAACATGCCCCCAGAGCATGGTATTCCAGACTAGACAAATACTTACAGTAGCAAGGTTTCAGGAAAGGAAATGAAGACAACAACCTCTACATCAAGGTAACTCAAGACAATATTTTATTAATTGAAGTTTATGTTGATGATATTATTTTTGGAAGTGAAGATGATAGGTTGAGCCAGAAATTTGAAAAGTATATGCATAATTAATTTGAAATGTCATTACTTGGAGAACTATTCTTCTTTCTAGGTCTTAATATATGTCAAAGAAACCAAGGCATTTTTATTTCTCAAACCAACTACATCGGAGAAATGCTAAAGAGATTCAGAATGGAAGATTTCAAATCAGTCAGTAAGTATAATCATTATCGCTATAAATCAATGAACCCAACTAAAGCCTAGCTCTAAAACTTTGACGTTATCTCTTGATTTATTGAGAAAATCAGTGATTTTGATAAGTTGCAATAAAGACACAAGGGAGGTGGGCTCCACATACATTGTACTATATGCTCCACTGCATATGCTCTATAATATGAGAATGTCAAAGTAATTTGTGGATGTTCTCACTTTAATGTTTTAAGAGATAAACATCAAGATATTGTAGTTTTTTCATCTTACTTTAATGATGACTCAACAATTGATGAGAAACTTGTAGAAGAAAAAGGAAGACTTTAAAGACCCAAACAATTTTAGAATCTAATAATCTTAAAATATAATAGTTACATGTTTAGAATCTAATAGGTACGTGATTAAGAAGAAAAAATTAAAAATCAATAAATACAAGAATATATCATTTTTATTCCATCTAAAGAATATTGTTAGAGTTGATTGTGTATGTGATTAAGTTTTTTTTTTTCTAAATATGATATTAGTTAATAATAAAAATTATTATTTAACTAAACCTTTATATTGATACATATAATTGTATATAAACATTTATTTATAATTTGGTTTTTTTTTTTTTATTTTTTTTTTTTTATATATTTTATTTGTAACACTGTGAATTTTTAATTCCAATCATTACTAAATCTTATGTTTCTCCACTTCATGGGGTTTCTCCACTATAAGCTTCGGTATCCCTTTTGTATACATGTGATTCAATTTGCATGCTGCATATATTAAAACCAACCAAACATTTGTTGTCAAAGCCATGACATTCATGTTCGAGGTTCATGGTTGCAAAAAGCGCACACATAAGAGATGAATGTTAAATCAAATTTGAGGTTCATGGTTGCAAAAGTACACACAAAACTTGAAAGTTAAATCATGTTCGAGGTTCATGGTTTCCCAAAGAAACACATGCAAGAGTTGAAGGTTAAATTGTAGAAATGTTCCAAGTTGATGGATGTGCAGGACCACACAATTTTTGTTTGTTACTTTGATAAAAATAAATAAATATTTAATATATATTTGTTGAGGCGATTACTAAATACTATTTAGGGTAAATCCTAACCGAAAGAGAAAAAAAGAAGAGATATTTGTTTTTCATAACCTACAAAATGTTGTAGCAAAGTCGGCTTGAATGCCCTTGATTTGCTAAAAAAAAAAATATCACTATAATGAGAGGAAACATGCATTGGAAAACTATTGAAAATTCTTCGTTGCGAGCTAAAAAAAAATTAAATGTTGATGCAAAAAAATGAATGTATATAGTATTTCCCTTTAATATGAAGGAGAGTTTTCCCACTCTAGAGGTTAGAAGAAAATATAAGTATCTCTTCGAGGCATACAAATTATTGCATAAAATTGAAGCCTAATAGGTGAAGTGATGGAGAAAAAGAAAGAATATCTCATTCTTGAAATGACATACCGCATTGCAACAAGTATTTGTCGAAATAGTTCTGGGATGCCATATCGATCCCGACTATGGATGTATATGTTGTGGAATTTGCAACTCCTTCCCAGAAGGAAATGCATTTACAATTTCACTATGGATGAAATCCAAAGGGAAACAAGACCACATAAAGTTGCTCCAATTTAAGTTATATGGTATTGGAAGTTAATGATTATGAAAGTAGTTTTCCTTAGTAAATTAGTGATGGTCAATTTGACAGTGAATGGGAATCCAAGATGGAAGAAGAGGAGAAACATGAGTAATCATGGATATATTTAGGGTTAAGGTTTGGGATTATAACACTATCACTAACAAATATAACAATGTGATATGGGAAGTTTTCATTGCCCTCTAGATCTGTTGAGCCCTTAAGAACAATAAAAGTCACAATGTAGTTTGTAATGTGATTTACTTACATTTATATAGGTAATCCCCATTTTGGAAGTGTCAAATTCAAATGTAGAGAAGCAAACAAATATGCGGGAAATATCAGTGGGGTTCTATTACCCTTCTCACTATTCATCTCTGATATAGATTACAAAGAGATTAAAATACAAAATGGATCTCAACAAATCTCTAACTAATCTAAATAAAACAATAACTCAAGTGAAGATTACTTGGAATCTAACTAAAGTAAATTGGATGTGTTGGCAGACAGGTCGACAAGGAGATTAATTAGATTAATTCTAACACTCCCCCTTAATCTCATTTGTTACATTCATCAACACTTACAATCCCCACATGTTGTCTTCGAAATTCAAAAACAAAAATTACTAATGGTTTAGTAAAGATGTATGTGAGATGATCTCTTAATCCACATAATTGAAGAGAAATATCACTATTATTGACAAGTTGATCCATGTGGATATTGGTGGCCACCCACCTATTCCACTAATTTAGAATGGTTCCACATCTTGGCAAATTTTCTACAATTTTTTGGGTCCCAAACTTCTGGGATCGTTTTGAGCAAGGATGATTTTAGGGGCTAAATTTCGCTCATGTGCTAATTTTCCATGGTTTTTCCAAAACCGAGATTCACTATTTTAAAAATGATTCGCCCAAATTCTATAGGATAAAATTATTTCACATTAAAAATCACCAAAATTTTATAAAAACTATATAAAATACTTAGAAATTTGAATATTTTTACAAACATATCACCAAACATTTATAGTTGACATATGAAGGATTAGTAAGATTCACCAAGGTTTCTACATTTAAAAATAAATTTCCATCCTTAAAATCATCCCTGGTTTTGAGGCCCTAAACGACATTTTTTGACGTGGACATTCCCAATAGATTGCCAAAGGAATATACTGAACCATTTTGAATGTGTACTCCTCAGCTAGACCTTCCCAACAAGGTATCGAGTGCCCCAAACAGAGATCATATACAAAATTTGTGTCCCCGGGAAGATGATGTATCAACTAACATTGAGGCCCACAAACCTTTTGGTGTTTCATCTTCTAGGGTTAGGGTTTCGGATGGTTAGGGTTTTCTCATTGATTCTTTATGTTAAAATTCATTTTCGGCCTCTTTGTAATCAACTTCTTGCAAATGAGTGTAGCGAACACAACTCTCTCTTAAGAGTCAAGCTACCACCATTCTAGCTAGCTTGTGTGCTTTGCATTTTGCAGACTTTTGTATTCCAAAAAGTCATTAATAGAATTTGAGTTTTATTGTATTACTATGTTCCTTGCAATATCTCTATGTATTTCCTTGTTATATATATATATATATATATATCCTCCTTCATGTCAATTCTCAATATAATCTAGATCAATGGTATCAGAGCAATTTGTTCTTTGTTGTTTCTATGTGCATGTACTCGACGAGGTCAGGCTATCGAGAGTTGGGTCTCGAACTAGTTGAGCTTGGAGAATAACGCTCATGCCGGCCCAAGCAGCCTCCCATGCTAGAATAAAATATATATGATGGAGCAGGAGATCCTATCAATTTTTTTTTCAACGAAGCCCTCGCGTGACAGAAGAATGTGATGATGGATAATTTCACCCAAATCCTTTGATAGTTTCCAATAGCGACGGAGTCACCTTCAACCAGTAGCCACTTCGGAGGCATGATGCCCTTCAAGGTACATGTTAACTTTGATATTCCTTTATTTGAAGTCCAAATAGACGTTGATGCTTTGGAAAAATGGTTAACTTTGCTAGACGGTTGTTTCTCTGTCAAAAAAATTTCCAACAGTGAAAAAATCTTCTTTGTGCTTCTTAAGGCCCTTCCCCATGTCAGATATTGGTGGGAGACTTACTGTGAGCAACATGTCAAATATGAGTCAACAATTTTTGGGCCAAGACTCACTTGGGAGGATTTTTTTTATTCCCTCGAGGATAAATACTACCCTGTCGGAAGCTATGATGACCAGTAAACAAGATGGACAACTCTGCGTCATGTGAGAGACTAGACGGTGTCGGAGTATACCAACATCTTCCATACCTTGCTCAAAAAGTTGGGTATTAAAGACTTCAAGCAGCACCTATTTCTAAAGTACCGCAGTGACCTACATAGGAACATCCAAATAGATATGGAGGTCCTAAACATCTCCTTGTTGGGAGTCACTTACCAATATGCTATCAAGATTGAGTAGAAGTCCAAGAAAAAGAATGAGCGGGATTTTGGTTATGCGAACCCATCACAGTAGAATACTGGTAATGGTGGCACTAACTCCCAAGGAAAAGGAGAGAAAGGATGGTTATCCCTAAGACAACTAGTCCAAGCCACTAGAAAAGAAGGGTAATGGGAAATCGAAGAAGGACACTAGAAAGTGGTGCAAGTTCCACAAAACCCTTGGCATGATAATGATGAATGTCACTCCAAATAGTCATTGTTGGCTAAGACAAAAGCCTTAGGTTTGGATGATGACTTAGTTTCTAATTTAGAAATGGAAAAGGGAAAACGGATCATTGACGCAGAACCTAGTTTCACCATTGCTACCACAAAAGTCCATCCAGAGGAAACAAAGGATCCTAAAGAAGGGGAGCACCTCTTCCACTCACAGATGTGAGTTAAAGGGACCCCACTCCATTTCATAGTTGATAGTGGTAGCCATAAGAACCTAATCTCAGTAGATTTCATAAAGAGGTTGAACCTAACAACAATTTTTCATCCTCAACCACACACCATCGGTTGGCTTAGCCAAGGACAAGGCATCTGCATCAACCAATAATGTCGCATGAACTACAACATCAAACCTTTCAAAGACTAGGTATTGTGTGATGTTTCCCCTCTTTAAATTTTGTTAGGACAGCCATATATGTGGAAGCATCATGTTGTTTATGAATCTAGGCCCCATAGTGTCATTATTACTTTGGGAGGTCAACTCTACAGGGTATCAGAAGTAGTCCCAACTACTTCGGTCTCTTTGATCTCCACAAAGTAGTGCATAAAGGTGGTCTCTTAGATTGGGAGATTTTTCCTCTTGATGGTCTAGTCAGAAGGTGAACAAAAGGTCACTGCAACTACCAAAACCTCTGCACGAGGTCTCTCTACACAACAACAACAAGTGGATAAGATAATAGAAGAGTAAAAAGATATTTGCCTCACCTACTAGGGTGCCTTTACACTATCAGGTAAATCACTCAATTGATTTGACACCCAGTGCTCATTTTTCTAGAAGCCCTATATATAGACATTATGTTATGGAGAATGAAGAAATCAAATGCCAGATCCAAGAAGTAATTTTGAAGGGACACATTAGACCAAGCTCCTCACCTTGTGGGAAACCAATTTTTCCAATATAGAAGAAGGATGGGACATGGAAAATTTGTATTGATTATAGATCCCTGAACAAGATCATAATCTAGAAATGGTACCTAATCCCCTAGATTGAAAATCTTCTCAATTAGCTTAAGGGAGCCAAATAATTCAGTAAGATTGATCTAAACACGAGCTACCACCTGGTGCCAATTGAGCAAATTGATGTATGGAAGACATCCTTCAAGTATAAAGAAGGTATCTTCGAGTGGCTAGTCATGCCTTCCATCTTGACTAATTCTCCATAAAAATTCATGTGGATGATGGATGATATATTGTGGCCATTCAAAAAGTCCTTTGTGGTCGTATATCTAGATGACATCCTCATCTTTAGAAAAACTTGGGAGGAACATTTGGAGAAAATTCAGCAGGTCTTGGGAACCCTGAGACAACACAAGTTATATTCCAATTTGGAGAAGTGTTCCTTCGGCATGCAGAGAATCCAATATTTGGGATATATCATGGATGAGAAGTGTGTGCATGTGGATCCATCCAAGATTCAAGTAATCCATTATTGGTCGACCCCAAAGACACTGATCGAGCTTTGCATATTCTTGGGCCTCACCAACTTCTACCATAGGTTTATATTGGGGTTCTCTCATATTTCTTAGGCACTAAGCCAAGTGACCAAGGGTGGAGAAAACACCAAGTTTGTTTGGACTATGTCCCAACAGAAAGGATTTGAGGATTTGAAATTATGCCTCTGCTCAACACTAGTATTTATTTGGAATATTTGGGATATTTGGGATACAGGATTCTCCGACTCATATCCCAAATAATTCTTACCAAAAAAATATTATTGATTATTCTTTATTCTGTCAGACCTGCAACAACCATTTTAGATTGAGACAGATGCTTTAAATTATGCTATCGGTGTAGACCTCACTCAACATGGGCATCTGATGGAATATCACAGTGAAACACTATATGATGTTGTTCGCAGATATCCCACCTACGACAAAGAGAAGTAATCCATTGTGCAAGCATGTCAATAGTGGAAGCATTACCTTCTAGAGAAAGAAACGATCAACCAAACTGATCATAGGTCTCTGCAATTCATGCAAATACAAGGAAAGATGTTACATAACAAATGCCATCATAATTGGTCAATGTACCTGCAAAAATTCCAATTGAACATCAAGTACAAGAAGGGAAGCACCAACCATGTCACAGACTTCCCTAGTTGACCCCTTGTTGTGGCACTAACCACATTTCTTAACTCTTTTGGGAATGAGATGTCCAGGTGGCCAAAACTATATAATGATGATTATGACTTTACTACTCCCTATCAGACATTGAGTATAGGAAAACTAGTTCAAAACTTTCATCTCCAAGATGGACTACTATGCCATCTGAGCCATATATGTGTTCCTTCAAGCGAGCATGAAAAGATTATTTTGGAAGCTCATTATAGTTGGGTGGCAGGACACTTTGGTGTGGACAAAACAATGGCCATACATCAAAATCATTTTTATTGGTTGAAGTTTCGACAAGATGTTTGCAAGTACATCAAATCCTGCACTGTCTGTGTCATTTCCAAACCCACCATCAAGAAACATGGTCTATGCATCCCTCTTCCTACTTCTTATAGGCCTTGGGAGTCCATATCCATGGATTACATGGGAATGATTGTGTCTTCATGGTCGTTGATCATTTATCTAAGATGGCAATTTTGGCACCCTACAAGAAGAGAATCATAATTGAGGCCACCACTAAGCTCTTCTTTAAACATGTTTGGGTTCATTTTGTGCTCCCATGGACCATTATTTCAGATCGATATAGTAGGTTCCTAAGTACTTTTTTCTCTAGACTATGGTCGATGATGGACACCGAGCTAACCAAATCAACTTCCTTCCACCCACAAGCTATTGGACAAACATAAGTAGTCAACGGGATGATTGTCCATATAATGAGGATGTACAATTCCAAACATCCACACACATGGGATGAGATCCTTCCTTATGTTCAATATAGCTACAACAAAGCTCTCCATAGCTCTATTGGCCACAACCCTTTTCAAGTGTGCTTGGGGTTCCATCCATTGGACCCCTTCGACATAGCTCTACCCATTAAAACTACACAAGAAGAGTCCTCACGTGATCAAACTGTGTCTTATCAAGTAGCCAAAAATTTTGAGCAAATATAGCACATTCAACAACAATTTCATGACATTTTGCAGAAATCCAATGCCAAATAAAAGTAGCACCACGATCAACATTGAGTACCACACAAGTTTCAGGTGGGAGATAAGGTATGGTTTCATTCATAGAAAGAGCACCTCACAAAACCCCATTAGAATCTCTTCACACTCTGATACAAGCCTTACACCATCACCAAGGTTGTGGGTGAGAATGATTTTGAATGAAGTATTCCCCATTTCCTTGGCTTGTACCTGGTATTTAATGTGGAACTGCTTCAACCATATTTTCCACCTCTCCCAGACACTTCATACACAACCGAGCACTTGGCCCCTACAAAACTCAATCATAATTGCATTAAATAGGAAAAATTTGATAGGATCATGGAAACCAAGATGAAGCACACTTGGCAATAGAACATCTAACTCTATTGGGTCATCAAAACAAGACAACTTCTTCCCCAAGGCAAGTGGCTAACCAGGAGTTAGATTTAGCAGAGGTTTCCCCATATGATGGAGGAACTTGACACAATAGGGACCATTTATTTCTAAGGGGGGAGAACTGATCTAGGCGGATACTAGTGGCCACCCACCCATTCCCTAATTAAGAATGATTCCACATCTTGGTAGTTTTTCTACAAATTTTCGGGTTCCAAACTTCTGGGGTCGTTTTGATGCCCTAAACGACATTGTTTTGACATGGCAGTGTTCATTAGATTATTGATGGCATGTATTGGGCCATTCAAATTGTTTACTCCTTATCTAGACCTTTGCAACGGGGTATCAAGCACCCCAAATGGAGATCGTGTGCAAAAGTTGTGCCCCGAGGAAGTTGATGTATCAATTAACCACATCGAGGCCCACAAACCTTTTGTTGTTCCATCTTCTAAGGTTAGAGTAACTTTGGATGTTTAGTGTTTCATCATTGATGCTTCATGTTAAAATTCAACTTTGACCTCTTTGTAATCATCTTCTTATGAATGAGCATAGCTGACACAACTCTCTCTTCAAAGATAAGTTACCACCATTCTAGCTAGCTTGTGTGTTTTGCATTTTATAGTGTTTTGTAGTCCAGATAGTCATTAATAGAATCTGAGTTTTATTGTATTATTGTGTTCCTTGAAATATATATGTATAATTCCTTGTTATATCTATGTTATATATCTGTTACATCTCTTCCTTCATGTCATTCTCAATATAATCTAGATCACAAGCTCTCGAATGAAGTGAAAGCAAGTGTCAACATGCTTGATCTTTCTGTGAAACACATGATTCTTTGACAATGTGATGGATGAGTTATTGTCATAGAAAATAGGAGTTGGCTCCATTTCCATATGTGATAGATCATTCAAGAATATTCTCAACCATACTGCATGGAAATATGTTGATATTGCAACTACATATTTTGCCTTTGCAAAAGATATTGAGACTATGGGTTTTTTCTTGGATGCCTGTGAAATCAGATTTGTTCCTAAATGAAAAGCATAACTAGATGTGTTTTTCCAATCATATATGTTTCTTGCAAAGTCACTATATTTGTACTCTATAAGTGAATGATATTCAAAATTTATGTACCACAAACCATAGTTGACTGTCCCTGCAACATACCTTAGGATTCTTTTTTCAACTTTCCAGTGAGAATCCTTGGGGGATTCTATAAACCTGGAAACAAAACTTGCTACATACATAATATCTAGTCTGGTTTTTATTGGGATAATTGTTAAGTGCGGACATAAATCAATCCCCCTAGCTTCACTATGAAACTAGAACAAAACAAGATAGTACACTACTCTTTCCTTAGATTTCAATTATCAAGTGAGAAATGGATCTAGAACATACATTTAAAGATCGAAGATCTGACTTTGCCAATGCAATCCAAGCTCTGTCACGAGGCTTATAGAGAAATGTCTGTAAAAGAACACAAGCCAATGAAGACAATAATAGTAGAGTCTATTTGATATGAAACTATGTAAGTGATCAAGGAATCATATAATATGAATAAATAATATTCATATTGGAAAGAAAAGTATATATGTATTAAAGAATGTGGAAGAAAGATACAATTGGATGCCTTGATGTTGTCAGGTTCCTTCCAGCAGTTCCTTGCTTCCCACAAACTTCTAATCCACGGATTATGAGACTGTAGATCTGATAGCTACTCACAATCTATCTTGACAAAGCAAAACTCAAAGCCAATATACAAGCTCCAAAGAATCCAAGTTACAATACCCAAGCTAACTTTCTCCATTAGAGATCCTCTCCTTTTATAAGTTGAAGAGGATAAGGTGAGGAGGTTAGGATGATCCCACTAAATCATGAAAGCGAGTAAGATCCAAACCGTTTGGAGGCCACCTCACCATAGAAGCTTCTCCTTCTAGAAGCATCGAGAAGATGCTCGTTTTTCCCACGTATATAAATCATCGCACCCTAGCTATAGTACATCCTGCGATGATGTCACAATATAGATTTATAGTAGGGTGTGGCGATCAGGCATCATCACACCCTGCATATAGTGCAACCTGTGGTGATCTTCCTTAATAGGGTTTTTACAAAGGAAAATACAATTTATTCTCTCAGGCAAAGTTCTTGTCCCTTCTTTCTTCAAGAATTCAGGCCATTGATCCTTCGAAAGACAAGGGATAGGTTTACATCATTAACAGTCATAAGGGTGATGAAAATAATGTGTAACAGAGAGCCCCCCAAAGTATGAAGTTAGAACAGAGTGATAGCTGAAATACTTTGTCGAATGTGTGTAGGGAAAGTCGGTCGGAAACCTACCAACAAACAAGGAAATACAATACAATAATATATCATCACTAAGGTAGCCATTCCCATACTCATAATACAAATGATTTAAAATATAAATGTCGACATGCGAAGATCTAGGTCAAGTAATACAGGTCATGGCCACCAAACATATATTGTGGATCCATGCCATTATGACTCAAATATGAACATAGCCACCAAAAATACATTGTGGATCTATGTGTTAAAGACTCAAATTTGAACATATCCATGAGACATACATGTGGATCTATGCAACAGTACAATATGAATATACTCCAATGCAACATGAATCTGTCAAAAAATATTCAAGGTCTTCATCTCCACCAGTCTATAGTACGAATCTAACCATGTGATTACAGGTGTTGAAGTCGAACATGGTAGAAACCACTTGATTACCAGTCATTAATGAATATTGTTAACAAGTGTGATGGAAATCACCATTAATGTCAATGACTCCCAAGGTACTCTAGTACAATCCAACGGGTGTGAATTAATGATTTGAAGTCAAACACTCAGTGAAATCTCCTAATAAGGGGTCAATAATGAAAACCCATTGTTGAAAGCAAGGAAACCTACCATTGAGGCATGCAAGTTCCAAGGTACCAATTAGTTTCTAAGTCTAATTCCTAGATAATGAGCTGAAGTCGATAGGAAAAGACTCGTCATGGGAGGGCTTTAATGTATCCCCCATCAATGACATGAAACAGGTAAAACGATTTGAAGTAGATCAAAGTAATAAGCGACTTAGGACTGACTTAGAGATGGTCAATGCAATAAAAGGCTTAAGAACTACAGAAATGGCTGACACAATACAAGGCTTTGCTGGTTGAACTTTTCTTTGAACATATTGATGACACGACAACTGTCTTGGAAACACTGACTCAACAACAAGGATCACATTCCAATTTGTAATCTTATAAAGGAGTATGACCAAGGGACAAGTGGATTTTCCAACCTAGACACAAAGCAAGTGAAAGGGTGTCATGTTCAAAGGTGACTCTTCCATAGAATACAAGTTTAGATACATTTCTTTCCCAATTTTTCCCCCACCATTTCTGTCAAGTACCTCTTTATTTTTACACAAGCTTGAGGAGGATAACATATGCTTGAATTATAAGCTCATCCTTTGGAGTATATTTAACGAACCCTAAGAAGGAGTGGTTCGGTCCCATATGGGCCTTTCTATGTTTGTTTTACGAGTCCAAAGAAAGAAAACTCAAGGGTTTTTCATGTTTAGAGAGTCTGAAAAAACTTAAAGGAAACTCCAAAATGCCCTTTTTCGTAATTTAATCTAATGAGACCGAAAAATTGATAATCTATCGCTCATCAGATGTTTTCTTCAAATACTTTTATGAGCGTGAAAAGAACGAGGTCGCTCGGCAATATTTTCATGTTTAGAGAGTCTGAAAAGAGATTAAAGGGAACTCCAGGGGTTTCCTTTTTCGTATAACCTTTACGAGCTCGAAAAAGTAATAAAATTTTACTCGGTTACATTCTCATGTATTTAGGAGCATGAGAAATAACAAAGACTAAGCTCAGGATTGTTTTCATTTTTACGCAAGCTTAAAACAAAACAAAACAATGCTTGGGATAGATTTTATTTTTTACACAAGCTTAAAACTAGCCAAAACTATGCTTGGACCTGGTTTCATTTTTACACAAGCCTCAACCAGAAGAAACTATGCTTGGGGTAGGTGGTGTCATTTTTACACAAGCTTGAACCATAAAAAACTATGCTTGGACTTCCCAACGCATAACACAGGGATGGTCGGTACTTAGCCCCCGGCTTAAGAAACTAGTAGCTCTAACTTCAACATGAAGTCCAGAGGCTAAAATCATTGGCCCCCAAGCTTCGATTCGTCCAACGGAATAGGAGGAGGAAAAGAAGCTTCAAATACTAGATGAAGAAATTGACTCAAACAAAGAGGGGGGAAATCTATTTCATTTTTTAACGAGCTTGACACAGAAAACAAGAACTATGCTCGTAACCTCTGTTTCATTTTTTAATGAGGTCACCACAGAGACGCAAAAAACTATCCTCGTAGCTGGTTTCATTTTTTAACAAGCTTGAAATCAGAAAACCAAACCATGCTCAAGACCTTTGTTTCATTTTTTAACGATCTTGCCACAGAGAAGAAAAACTATGCTCAAGACCTTTGTTTCATTTTTTAACGAGCTTTCCATAGAGAAGCAAAACTATGCTCAAGAATTATTCTTGATCATGGATTCCAAGAGACCGATGCTCTGGAAGGACACCATGTCAAGGGACAAAACTAGGTCATGGCCTCGAAGAGATCTTCACTCGATGGAAGAAACACACTCTGGAAGGAACACATGTCGAGGGTCGCGAGGGGGGTAAGGAGATCAAGCTCTAAAAGCCCTACCAAAGAGATAACAATGTCAACTACTGAATCTAAGTCATAAGGGAATGATATTACAGCGAGAGACTCATCTTCATCTGTAGTCGAAGGCATGGGGGACAATGCCACATAATTGACTTGTGGCAGGGACGATACCATCTTCATATAAGAATCGTTCAAGGAAATCGTTGAGTTGAAGTCAGGGCCAACAAACAAAAGTTGATCAATAGTCACAATTATTCCATCCCGAGGGACATATATCACATGGAAAAGAGTGTACACAATAGCTTTCATGGCATAGACATAATCTCGCCCAAGGAGCAAAGCGAAATCCAAGGATTCATGGACAACCATGACATCAATAAAGACAGTTTTCCCTCCCAAAGTTACAGGAAACTGAGGAAGGGTCCCTAAAGGTTGATTGGTTCTCCTGTTAAAAGCTAACAGATTCTGCATAACTGGCGCAAGTTGAGGACAACCCAAATCTTGCCAAGCAATAGTGGAAAAAATACTAATGGACAAACCTTCGTCTATCAACGTCTGAGGAATGCCCCGACCAAAAACCTGTACTGTAATCTTGAAAGGAATGTGAGAGGGAAGATGAGGTCCAGTTAGCACACCCCAATTAAAACAGATGGCCTCATTACTTGGAGGAGGTTCCATGGGAGAAGGAGGAATTCCCCCTAGCACGATAGATTATGTATCAATAAAAAAAACGTGGGCAATATCAGGTTTACTCTCTAGAGGGAGAGTAGGATTGACCAATGATGAGATCAGATCGACTACTTGGGTTGCATTCTCCAAGGGGAGAATGGGGTCAATGGGTGGAAACATATCAACCACTTGGGTTGCACTCTCTAACGAGAGAGTGGGATTGACCGAAGATGGGATCAGATCGGCCACTTTTTCAACTGGTTCAACTGAGGACGTGACCAGATTGACCACATGATCAACCAAACTGATTGATGAAGGGATCAGATTGATCATTCCATCAACTACAGGTGGGTCGAGAGTAAGCTTATGATAAGAAACTAGAAGTTGAGGTTTTGAAATAGTCTTGTATTCCAGTAATTTTGAGGCTTCATCCATACTAGGGCAAAGTTGATTTTGATGACTCCCTCCACATAACATACACAAGAAATTGACTCTACTTTTCTTCTTCCCAATGGTATCTTGACTAGTTGATGGGAGGTCATCAGCATGTTGTTCATAGGCTAACGACATGCGTTGGCGAGGGTGTGTAGACCATGCTTCTATAACCTTGGATAGACCAGGGCAATCCTTAAGAAGATGGTTACCCTTACAAATCCTGCAAGGGTACTTGGGCTTATGTGTTTGGGTTGTCTTGGAATCATCAACACTCCCAACACAATTAACAGTAACTGGTGGTTTTCCAACATGTCTGGCATCGGTTGGAAGTTTGGACCCTTGTTTATTTTTCTTCTTCTTATTCTTCCTTTTCTTTTTCTTCTTATCCACCGGGTTACTAGCTTCAGATTTTTCACTCAGCGAAGAGGATGAAATGGAAAAATACCTTGAAAGTAGAGAAGGTGAAGAAGGTGAAGGATCAACATGAGTTTGGTGTTCTTAGGGGGAAGTAATTACAACCAAATCACTAGCTACATTCGGGATTACCTGAGTGGAAAACAACCATATCATTAATCCAATTGTGAGACCTGGAAGGCTCAAATTAGTGATGTGAGGAGGACCAACATTTCCTTAAGAAGGAAAAACAAAAGGTTCCCCTAGGGAAGGGGTTACTTCATTGGTCATTTCAAGAAATAATTCCATTGAAACAAAGATCCAATCTAGAGTCCACTAGGGAAAACAAAGAACACATGCTAAAAATCTAGGAAACAAGCAAACAAACAAAACCTTCTCACAATGAACGCACTAGTTGGTGATGAAATCCAATGTTGCGAGAATAATGTAAGAAGAGGTTGAGATAGAGTGGGTGGAAAAGTTACGTTGACGATCTTCTTAACAGACTTACACCTTGGTGCAAGCTCCCACACATAAATGTGGGTATACCCTCCAAGGAGCCCGAGTGATTTTGACCAATGTTGATTCAAGGTACTGTGAAGACTTGCCCCTCCATAGTCACCTCGTGTAAGGACCCTAAAGAGATAGGCCACTAAGGTTACCAATTACTACAATAATGCTTGGAGAAATAGTTGACAGTCTGATCCACGCACAAAGGCAAGGTATCTAGCCCAAAATCAACTTGAAAGGCTTCCACTCATCATTGTGGGTATACCTTCAAGCGACCCCCATAATACGTGCAATCCCTACACCAAGACCAACAAAGCAGGGTGAGTAACTTTGTCATTCTCAATGCGACCTCGTGTTAGAAGGGATTCCCGGGACAAAACGTAATAAGTGGATTTAACTCTCCCTATCACAAGATACTATGTTTGTTTGCAGCTTTGGAAAGTTATCTTTCACACCTATTCCAAATCCCTACAGCCTAAGATAATGTAGGTTTGCTACCAGAAAATATAAAAATGTCTAATAAATTTTTATAAGTGCTTTATTTTGTGGTTTTTGTTACTCAAAAGGAAAATGGCGTGGATAATATGGTGTTTTGACCGACTCGAAAGTTATGCGAAGAGATGAAGATGCAATATTTTCGTTTCGATGAAAGCTATGCTACGAGAAGGAGAAAACATTTATCATTCCCAGATGTACAATGTCCCAAAATTGAATTAAACTCATCAATATCAAGAACTTCAAGAAATGAACCAAGGAGATTGTACACCAATCAATTTTCAGAGTTCAAGACCAAAAAATGCCAAAAATCACGCAATTTTTCTATTTCAAATGCAAGGATGCCCCCAATCTAGTGCAAAGAAAGAAATTAATTTTTTTATTTTCAACGATAGCTAAAAGCAATAGCAAATCTCTATAAAACAAAGCAACCCAAACAAATTTTCTTTTAAAACAAACTATTCGGAAAAAAAAAAGTATTCTTTCGCTAAACAATTCTAAAGAAAAATAATGCTTTGTAACTAAAAGACACTCAAAGGAAGAGATCTAATTTCAAAAGAAAACAAAGAAAATATGGATAAAAGCAAAAAACATGATGTCAAGAAGACTATAACAGACCCAACAAATTACCCCAAATACTTATCATAGATCTGGGCAAGGAAAACCACCCAAAAACAATTTTTTTCATAATCATCGCAGGCCAGAGAACAAATACAGTGTGGCAACACTGCACTGTGTCAAAGAGGTTGTGTACGGTGATCTTATATCGTCGCATTGTCCCTCAAAGCAGGGTGCGGTGATCAAATGAAAATGGAATAAATAAAAAGCATGAAGGTTTTTCCAGTGAAGTTTAAAAGTCAAAGAGTCAAGTTGGATCTCCCAGTGACTCAGAAAACAAAACCCAAGCAATCAAAGCAAGAAAGAAATACAAGCTAGGAAAACAATATGTTCCCCAATATGGTCACCAATTTTTTTATCGGGCTAATTATTAAGTGCAGACACAAATCAATCCCCCTAGCTTCACTATGAAACTAGAACAAAACAAGAAAGTACACTACTCTTTCCTTAGATTTCAATTATCAAGTGAGAAATGGATCTAGAACATACATTTTAAATATCGAATATCCAACTTCGCCAATGCAATCCAAGCTCTGTCACGAGGCTTATAGAGAAATATATGTAAAATAACACAAGCCAACAAAGACAAGAATAACAGATTCTATTTGATATGAAACTATGTACGTGATCAAGAAATCATACAATATGAACAAATAACATTCATATAGGAAAGAAAAGTATATATGTATTAAAGAATGTGGAAGAAAGATACAACCAGATGCCTTGATATTGTCAGGTTCTTTCCAACAGTTCCTTGCTTCCCACACACTTATAATCCATAGATTCTGAGGCTGTAGATCTAATAGCTACTCACAATCTATATTGACAAATCAAAACTCAAAGCCAATATACAAGCTCCAAAGAATCCAAGCTACAAAACCCAAGCTATATTTCTCCATGAGAGATCCTCTCCTTTTATAAGCTGAAGAGGATAAGGTGAGAAGGTTAGGATGATCCCACTAAATCATGAAAGAAAGTAAGATCCAAATTGTTCGGAGGCCACCTCACCATAGAAGCTTCTCCTTCTAGAAGCATCGAGAAGATGCTCGTTTTTACCATGTACAGAAATCGTCACACCCTAGCTATAGTGCAGCCTACGATGACATTGTAGTCTAGCTTTAGAGCAGGGTGCGACGATCAGGCATCATCGCACCCTGCATATAATGCAACCTGCGACGATATTCATTAATAGGGTTTTTACAAAGGAAAATACAATTTCTTCTCTCAGGCAAAGTTCTTCTACCTTCTTTCTTCAAGAATTCAGGCCACTGATCCTTCTAAAGACAAAGCATAGGTTTACATCATTAACGGTCATAAGGGTGACAAAAATAATGTGTAACACTGGTTGTAGTAAGATACATGAGACTACCTACTATCCTTTTATATAATGTCGAATTAATTGTTGAGCCTTCATCTTGTTTGCTCAATTTTGTTCCTAGTGCAATAGGAGTTTTTGTTGTCTTGCATTTATCCATTTTAAATCTTCTTAGAATGTCTATAGCATACTTGTGTTGACAGACAAAAATATCATGAGTGGATTTATCAACTTCAATTCCCAAAAAATATTTCATGAGACCAAGATAATTCATCTCAAATTATGTTTTCATGGTATCTTTAACTTCTTCTAACATAAGATTTCATGAATAGATGATATCATCAACATAGAGACAAACAATAAGGAATTCACCTTATTGATTTGATTTTGTATAAAGAGTGGGCTCTTTATTGCTCCTGTTGAATCCACTATTGATCAGGTAAGATTCAATTCAACTGTACCAATCTCTTCGAGCTTTCTTCAATCCATACAAGGCTTTCTTCAACTTGTACACTTTATCCTCTTGTCCTTTGACTTCAAATCCAGGTGGTTGATCTACATATACTCCTTCTTGAAAGATGTCATTTAAAAGGGATAAATTTACATCCAATTGCAAGAATTTCCATTTGTTTTGAGTTGCAGTGGATAAAATGGTTCTTATTGTATCTAACCTTGCTACTAGAGAAAAGGTTTCATCATAGTCTATGCCAGGTTGTTGAGAGAAACATTTGGAACTAGCCTTGCCTTATGCTTCTCTATCTTTCCTTTTTCATTTAGTTTTGTTTTATACACCCACTTGACACCTATGTTGGTTTTGTATACTGGGGGATCAACAAGATCCCAAACTTTGTTTCTTTCTATGAATTCAATTTCTTGAATCATGGTGTGTACCCAATGATCCTCTTTTACTACTTCTTCAAAGTAAGTTGGTTGACATGATAGTAAGGAAAAATGACTTTTCTTCTCAATGTCATTGTTATGCTCATAAATTTCTCTTATGCTTATTGTTCTCTAATTTTCTACAGAAGAGGATGATTCACTACTAGAAGAAGAACCATTTCCAGAGTGTTCTTGTTGTATTTGTACCTGCAGTCTTGGAAGTCTTGGTGGATGTGCTTGCAATTCTGAATTTTTTAGTTTGTTCATCTATTTGATGGAGTGTATTTTTACTATCCAATGTTTCATTTTCTTTCTCACTCCAAGATTTATTCTCTAATAATTTGGCATCCCTTCTCACCAAAAATTTCTTGATGAATAGATTATATAATTTGAAAGCTTTTAATTGTTCACTATATCCTATGAAGATGCATTTTTCACTCTTGTTGTCAAGTTTATTCCTCAACTCTTCACAGATATGTGCAAAAGAAATACAACCATAAATTATGAAGTGAGAAACCTTTAACTTTGTGCCACTCCATGCCTCTTGAGGTACTTTATCTTTGACACTTGTTGTTGGAGATCTGTTCAGGATGTAGACTGAACAAGAAACAACTTCATCACAATAGTCGTTGGACAAATTCTTTGCTCCAAGCATACTCCTGGCCATGTTCATGATGGTCTAATTTTTCCTTTAAACCATTCCATTTTGTTGTGAAGTATATCTGGTCATAGTTTGCATTATAATGTTGCATTGTCTACAAAAAATTGTAAAATACTTTGATTTATATTTTCTTCCTCCATTTGACCTGAGCAATTTCACAAATTTGACACTTTGTTTTCTTGCTTCATCTTTGAATTCTTTGAACCTTGAAAAGGTTTCAAACTTATTTTTTAAAAAGTAAATCCAAATTTTCTTGTTGAAATCATCATAAAAGGTGAGAAAATAAAAACTTCCACCAATGGATTGGGTTTGCATCGGTCCACAAAGATCTGTGTGAAACAATTCTAAATGTTCTTTTTCTCTATGGGAGGATGTTGGAAAGTTGTCTCTTTTATGCTTTCCAAGTATACAACTTTCACAAGGACTATCTTGTTCATTCAAAACAGGGAGACCTTTTACCATTGAATGTTTTTAGAGGAGAGTAAGGCTCCTAAAAAGGAGATGACCAAACCTTCAATTCCATAATAAAGTCTCATATGTGTTTGAGACATTTTGGGAATATGGCTGGGACAAATTGACACTTTGCAAATTTAATGGAAATATCATATTCTTGGTCTTTTGAATTTTTTCAATGAGTTTCCTACTGGGTGGTTTATCTTGAATTAAGCATGATGGGCCTTTGAATGTGACATCATAACCATGCCCCATCTATTGTCCTATACTTATGATATTTTTTTAAGGTTTGGAACATAATAGACATCATGTATGTTTCCTCTGATCTTGTTTAGTTAAAATAAACACAATACCTTTTCCTAGAGCTCTGACTTGAGAATCATCACCTAGAGTAATTTCATATTTGATAGAAGTATCAATGCTAGAAATCAATTCTTTGTTACCTATCATATGATTTTTGCAGGTTCTATCCAACAACCAAAGGTCCTTGGTGTTACCTTCTTCGGAGGTATGGCGGGAAAGGAACATTGCTTCAGAATTTTCTCCTTCATTGTTAGAGAAAATTGCTCTGGCTTTGTTTTGATCTAACTTCTTATTTCTGCATTGATTCTCATAGTGACCATACTTTTGCAATAGTAGCATTGAATACTGTATTTGTCTGTCCATTTTCTGCCTCTTTCTCTTTGATTATGTGATTTTTTAGACTATTGAGACTGTCCTAAGTGTTCTTGTGTGGGTCTTTCTTCTGCATGATGATTACCCCTACCTCTTTTACTTCTACCTATGTTTCCTCTGCCTCTACCTCTGTTGAAAGAAGTTTGAGTCTTGAAATCATGTTCCAAAGACCCTTCTTCCAAGTTTAGTCTAGTTTCATGTGACAAAAGTGATCCCATTAGTTCCTCTACTAAGAAACTAGATAGATCTTTTGATTCTAAAATGGGAGTTACAACCATTTCAAATTTCTTGGGTAAGATTCTGAGGACTTTTTCAACAATCCTTTGATCTTCAATATGTTCACCATTAATCCTTATCTGATTTATAATTCCCATCACTTTGGTCATGAATTGGTCAACATTCTTTGTCTCAATCATTTTCAGGGTTTCAAATTGAGTTCTTAATGTCTGAAGCTTTATTGTCTTCACCTTATCATTACAGTAGTAAGCTAATTTAAGAATATCCTAAGCTAATTTTGCAGTGGATGCACTAGTTATCTTCGAAAAAATAGAATCATCTATTGAATTTTGAATCCAATACTTGGCTTTGTTTTCTTTCTTCCTCTGTTCTACAAGATTATTTCTCTATGCATTTGACATGGCATTCAAGTCTCTTGGGAGTGGCTATGTGAAGCCAATTTCCACTAGGTCCCATCATTCCTGAGCTTTGAGGAAAGATTTTATCCTCAAAGACCATAACTCATAGCTATTTCCAACAAGAATTGGTCCTTGGGTCATCCCTAAATTACTGGAGGAAGCCATTTAAAGGAATTTACAAAATTGTAGATTTAAAAATAAATGTTATCCAATCGTTGGCTATTGCCCTTGTCGGATTTTCTGAAATGTATGTCAGAATCGAGATTTCCAAAACCAAGTTGGTTCTAGAATGTCGTTGACTATTGGGAAGCTGGGTGAGACTTCGGGAATCTCCTTTCGAGATTCTTACAAATTTGCTCCTCTTACATCAAAAACATTTTGCAAACGGATCTCTTATGCAACATATCAATCAACCCTCTTATTCATTTAATTAAACCTTTTCATAAAACTGGATTCAATAACCATAATTTGACATTGTTTGTCAAATAAAAATTCTTGTCAATTATATTTCCATTAAGCGACCATTTAACATTGCTATAGAAGTGATCACAAATTCCCTTCATCTAGCACGCCTTTCTTTTGAATTTTTCATCGCCTAATAATGCTCCTGTTTTAAAATTCTCGTCTACATGTCTCTATCAATCAACCAAGCAGTTTAATTGGCCATGGGGTCACTTAGGTGCAGATATTTTGTGGTATTTAATGATCGTTCTAGTTACACTGGTCACTTGGTAGCGGGCTATGAATCCACCGAGGGCCACCGAAATTAGAAGGCATCGGGTCACCGAAATAAACACTTAACCGAACTGTCAGGGGGAAAGAGAAAACAAAATCTTCAAATTATAGAAGGGTCATTTCGGTTATCTAAGCCACTAAAAATAGCGATTTCGGCCACGCTAAATATAGTGATTAAATATCCCTTGTGTTTTCGATGCTATGAGATCTATGGTCGAACAAAACCCTCCACGATCCTACAAGTTATGGTAGCAACTTTTGTTGAATCGGTCTTCAGTCTTCTCTTGAATCAATCTTCGAGCTTCTCTTGAATCAATCTTTGGGATTCTCTTGAATCGATCTATTGGTTTCTCTTGAATCATCCTGCTCTCCACTCTATGAATACGCTTAAACCTTTTGATATGATACCATGTCAAATTCATAGGCAAAGAAGAAAAATTAACAAGCAAACAAATATGTAGGAAATATCAACGAGATTCTATTACCCTTCTCACTATTCATCTATGATATAGATTACAAAGAGATTGAAATACAAAATGGATCTCTAACTAATCTGAAGAAAACAATATCTCAATTGAAGATTAATTGGAATCTAACTGAAGTAAACTGTATGTGTTGGCAGACACGTTGATAGGGAGATTAATTATAATAGGAAGGACATGTGGAAGGTAACAATCGATTTGAATGATAGGTGAGTAGGGATGGTTTTCCAAAACCAATGGTCTAACCAAAATCTAGATAATGCTCAATATTTCCCATCACTAGTAATGCTAGAAGTAAGTTTCCACAAAACCATCCCATATTTTGCACTATTGTTTAAAAAAAGTTTGAATGACACAATTATATGAAACAATCAAATTTTATCAAACCCTAACATATAGGGATTTTCAATCAAAATACTACAAATCTAAGAAGATAACATGATTCAAGCCTCGAGTCATCGATCAACAATAACTTGAACATCTCGAGTCACTGCATGTTAATAAATTTCAATTAGCATCTCGAGAACATGTGGATGATCTTAGAGTAGTGCTGACATCATAATGGAATACTTAAGATAGCATATGGAAAACCTATCTCCAACATCATGGTTGTTTCAATTGGCATCGAATCACATCACCTGACTACCACTTGGCTTATGCAAAATTCCAAACCAGATTTCCATATGAAATCCTCTCACTCTTGAGTGTATGCATGTTTTTTGTGGGTGATATCCCCATTATGGTTTACAAGAATAACATAGATATAGGTGTATTGAGCTCATAACTAGGTGAAGAGGGAAGTTTGGAGGAGATTTATTTCAACAAGATGTCATTTTTCCATTTTGTGGCCTATTTGCTATTTTGTCAAGTGTTATATTTAATTTTCCTCATTTGAAGGATGTTAAAAGTCTCTATAGTAAGGGAATTTCACTCTTGACAAAGATTCGAAGAAAATTACTCTTATAGTCTACTCACTAATTGATCATCATAATTTTAACTTGTATAGAGGTTTCAATGAATAACACATTAATGAGTTCTTTGGTAGCGAAACACAAGCATTGTTGGGTGAGAAATTTGTAGGTAAAAGTAGAGGAGTAATTGAAAAGGAAAACATGTCAAACAATTGTTGTGAGGAATTTGGCATATCAAGTGATTAGAGGGAATGTAATTTACCAAAATATATTCAATTTGAGAATGATCTCATGTCCAGGAAACATGAATAAGACCTTGAGCATTTTGTTGAAAGAGGAGATGTGTGCACCATCACCCTTAACATCAACAAATGAAGGATGATGGGAGAAAAAGCATGAAATGGGTATTGTTGTTATGATCATCTTCATCATCATTTTTATGGGAGCATGGATCAACAACCCTTTCCCCATTCTATATTCTCATGTAGCTACTCTCTCTAAATCCCATAAATTCAATAAGAATAACTTACATTTTTTTAAATGGAAATGCAATAGGTGTCACTTGCATTTCTTGAAAATGGCATAGAGCTTCTCTCTCTATGTGTGTGTGTGTGTGTGTGTGTGTGTGTGCATGCACGCAATGATATTAGAGAAGGAAAGATAGTGTGCACTAGAGGGAATCTTGAGACTCGACCAAGTCTTGTGAAGGAAAACTTTACAATAATTAACATAAGAAATGACTCATAATACTACATAATGAAGAGAATGATCCAATCATAACACTATGAAGATGATAAGAGCACTCAATATAGGTTCCTTTCCATTCCAAGTTAGATTTTAGGTTGGGGTTTGATTCCCATGCACTTCTTGAAAGCATAAAAAGATAGACAATCTTCATATGCTCTACATTTAGAGAGAATTGTAAATGCATGAAACAACAAATGCTATTGTATTTGCAGAAGGAGGCATGTGTGTCATTTGGGAGAAGGAAAATAAATTTATATAAAAATACAAATGGTAACATATAGTAGAAGAAGGATTAAGGAATTCAGGATTTCAAGTGGATGCTCATATGGGACAAATATTCTTGAGGATGGACCATAATAGTTTGGTTTGAAACATCAAATTAAAAATGGATGTGATATCTATGGAAAATTCTTCATATAATGAATGCCTCGTCTAAGACAAACCATACCCGCTACCTCCCTGTAATACCCCTAGGCCGAACCCCAAATGTAAATGTAAATAAAATGTACTTAGGATGGTGAGTCGGGATGCAAAAAGGACAATATATCTGTGATGTAAATGTAAATGTATTCACATGCAAATATTAATGAAAAACACATCACTGTGGCAGACCCAGCATGTAAAAGAGTATGGGAGAATAAACCCCACTAGTTAGGGAAAGGGGGCTAAACGTTAAGGATAAGGGGATAAGCTAGGGAGCTTAAGACAAAAAGGAATATTATATTAATATTCCTTAAAGTATAAAGTATGGATAATTATTTTATCCTAAGTTCTAAGGATGGGGACAAGTGGGACAAAGTAATTCTCAACATGACAAGTGTCAAGTTGGGGACATGCATACATATAGTTTGGACTGAAGAAGTGGGTTGTCGGGCCCGTGAGAAATTCTTTCTAGGTGAGAGAATTGTTGGGAATTGATTTCCTGAAGGTGCCAAACTGTAGCTACAGGGCTCTGAGACTTCCTATCTGACCTGTTGTTGAAGCCTCGAAAAGGAAGTGGGGCAACCGAAGGACTGTTGAGCAGAGAAGGGGCACATTTCCTGGGGTGAGACAGGCATGTGGAGAATGAGGTATTGTAGGCAATTAGCTTGATTTGGCACCTGTGATGGAGTTTTCCTGTTGTCTGATATACATCAACCTGGTTAGGAATTCCTTTACCTAAGTGGAGTTTAGTCCCAGCTAGGGGGTGACCCACTGCTGAGAGTTTGAGCAGTGTGGTCTAAGGCGGGGAGGAACGTGGAAGGTTTGCACGCAGTTGGTGATATTTTTACCAAGATAAGTATCAATTGTGTGTTAAATTACATGTTGCATTATTATTTATGCATTTATTTTTATGGGTTATTCATGTGTGTGTTGCATGTGTATTTTTATTATTATTTTGTATGAATATGTGCATTTGCGGAGTTTCTATATGTTTTAATTTTGTATACAGCTCAAAATTTTTATGTGGCATACCCCAATTGGATGTTGGAGATGTTACAATATGGTACCAGAGCTCCAGTTTTCAACACTGAGCCTAGATGGGCCGAGCAAGTTGAATTGAAGTGAAATTTCACAGAGAATTGATTTCGTAGAGGCCAAATGTCAAGTTATAGTGTGTCTATGGTACAACTCAGAAGCAATTAAATGGAATTGGGAAAACCCCCCAATTTATGTTGTTAAATTCATGGGAAATTTGAGAAATTTAGCCAAGTGGAGGTGTAGCAGTTCAAGAAAGCAAGAAGAGGCCAAGGAGTCGACCCTGCAGTGGAGAGATCAAAGGTCGAGACTTTGAAAGATTGAGAAACCACAATAGTCGTTGATTTGGGCAACATGATTGGATCTGGGCCGTTGGATCAAACCCAAACGAGAGGAGAGCGCATGACATAAGAGATCAGATCCCAACCGTTGGATCTAAGCGCGGGAGAAAGAGAACCGTCGATCAGAGTTATTAAGTCATAAGTCTTGGTCAAAGTGGAGTGAATCTCAGCCATAGATCCCATCATGGAACGTGAGTCATAGATCTCACATTTCAGAGATTCGACACTTCGGGAAAAATTGACCCTTGTGTCACCAGGTGGATCCCTGAAGCTACGAAGTCCCTGAGTGAATCTACATCGTAGATCACTGGGAGAGTGTGAACCGTGGATTCTCGAGTGGTTAGGTGATTCAACATATTGAGAGAAATTGGTTGTGGTTGCACGAAGTGGATAATTCTCCGAAGTCTCGAATTTAGGATTTAATCCTAGTTGTTGATCAAAGGAGAGTCTCAGCCGTAGATCTCTGCCCTTTGTTAATTTGACGTTCGGTAGTTCAGGAGTGTGGTGGTCGTTTGGAGCAAGCCTGGAGTTAATCACATCTGTTGGTTGTGGTTTGACTATGATTTGTCGATCTCAGTTCAGTGTTCAACAATTCAGGAGTGTGGTAGTCGTCTGGAGAGAGAAGCCTCGAAGCTCGAAGCCTGGAGTTAATCACAGTCGCTAGTTGTGGGATGAGTGTGAGTCGTCAATCTCAGTTCAACGTTCRGCAGTTCGGGAGTGTGGTGGTCGTCTGGAGTGAGAATSCCTGAAGTTCRAAGCCCAKRGTTAATCAGAATAGTTGGTTGTGGGATGAGTGTGAGTCATCGATCTCATTTTGATGTTCGGAAGTTAGAGAGTGTGGTGGTCRTCTAGAGTGAGAAACCTCAAATCTCGGAGTTAATCACAATCGTTGGTTGTGGGATGAGTGTGAGTCRTCAATTTCAGTTTGACGTTCGACAGTCYGGAAGAATTGCRAGTTGGAGTCATGGAAACTCCCAAAGCCCAAAGTTTCGGATTTGATCTYAGTCATAGATCAAGGAGAAAAATGTGGACCATTGATCCCTGAACTCTTCGGGACATCACCAGTTCRGAAGTCCGAGATATTTTTGGGTTGGAGTCRTGGAAACTCCCAAAGCTCGAAGTCCTGAAGTAAATCTACACCATAGATTGTGGAGGAGTGAAGAGAATCCYCGCCAGTCATTAGATCTGGATGTAAGAGTTTGGAGAGAGGAAGGATAGAGAGAAGACCTACACCCGCTTGTCAAGGTCACTTTATGACCAAATTCGTTCGATAACTACTCTGGGAGATTGGAGTGTTGAAAAGGTGAATGTTCACAAAACGTCAAAGTTCCGAAGCTAGGGAGAAGACTGACACCCACCGGTCAAAGTCACTTTACGATCGAATTCGACCGGTAACCACTCCAGGAGATTGTAGTGTTGAAAAGGTGAATGTTCACGGAGTTTCAAAGTCCCAAAGCTTCAGATATCACATTTTAGTTGAGTGCTTGATTCTATCTTACGGTCACGTAATATTTCCACCGAAGAAAAGGGGCTAGCACATGTGGTTTTGATTCTAGGTGAAAGGGGCTTCGAGTAAACCGCCTGCGGGTTTTGTTAGACATGCATAAAGAAATAAAAATGATATGTGTACATTATGAGAGGATCCAACATGGGTTCAAGAGCTAATTCGACTCCAGAATAATATCACATGTACAAGGATTTCCATCACAGAAAGGACAAAGTGAATACCATGCACAACATCCAAGAGGCTACAATAGTAGAAGACATGGGAAGAATTATTGAACAATTTTCAAATAACCATCTTTCTGCTCAAGACTCATAATTTAGCATGGAAGAAGGTGTTGGAAAGGTCTTGGACAGTAGAATATAACTATTCACCCAAAAAAATTATTTGGGCAGCCAATTTTCAAAAAATCATAAAAAAATAATTATGATGCATTATTGAACCAGAATTGTACATAATTTCATGAATTCGTTAAATCAAATAGCCGAATAAGTTTTTTTGGTTGCACATTTTGTAGAGTTAACAACAATTAGATTAGAACGGGATCAACATGGAGTTCAGAATCATGGGGCTTACAACCAAGAAGATGAGATCAGAGGGATGTATGTCAATATTTGTAATGAAGGTACAAACTCAAATGGACATGGAGAAGTAAAGGAAGAAAGCATAAACTTGGTAGATACCATTAAAAATTTTCAAAAGGATGTCCAAAGTTATAAAGCTAAAAATAAGAGGCTTATGAAAGCCAAGGAGCAGTAGGAGGACTTCAACATAAAGTTAATGCAAAGGTTGGGCAGAATAGAAAAGAAGATGGATAAGGAGAATGTCTCAAGAAAATCATGAAGTCACAGGTCTCATGATGAGAGGAGAAGAACAAGAAGTGTTGGAAAACATCACCATCACTCCCCAAGGCATTCCACTAGGAGAGCACACAATATTTCAAGTTCATCCCTTGTCAGGAAACATAAGAGGAAGTCTAGGGTGGAAGAGCCACAAGGAGAAATGAACAAAATCAAGCCTCCTAAATTGGATGGTGAGCAAAAGAAGGATGAAGATGTAGAGACATGGCTGCTATGCATGAGGAAGTATTTTCAATTGCATGATTACTCTTCACATGCAGAAAGAATAATTTCCATCCATCAACTCAAGGGAAAGGAATCCGTGTGGTGGGACAAATTTGTGCAGGTGCAACACATTGATGAGAAAAATGTTACTTGGAGGGAATTCAAGAGGTATTTTCAAAAGAAATACTTGACTAAGAGATATTATGACAAGAAAATGAAGGAGTTATTTGAACTCAAGCTTGGGAGTATGACTATAGATGAATATGAAAGAAGGTTTTTAGAACTTCTAATATATGTTTCTTTCATCAAGGAAGAGAAAGTTAAGATTCAGAGGTATTTTAGTGGGATGCTATCATTATCAGTGAAAATATACAATTTGATGATCCCAAAACATTGGAGGAGACCATAAGGCGAGCTAAATGCCTTTATGATCAACAAAAAGGAAGGCCAAATTTCCAAAAATCTTGGGAAGACAAGAAGAAAAACAAGATGGAATAGAGGAAAAAGGGGACTAAGCCACCATTCTTCAGAAATAATCCTTAGGGACAATCAGCTTCTAGAGAACCCAAAATGATTGAGATAGGGGAGAAAAGACCAAGGCAACCACCTATTCAATGTTGGGGTTGTGGGGGAGATCATATGTACAGATATTGTCCTCACAGAGGTGAAAAAGTGAGGATTGTTCACAATGTACAACAAGTTGATGCAGTGGAGGACATGGGCATAAATGTACCTACGATCTTTGCAACCCTGGACAACAAGCAAGCCGAGTTTCAGTCACATATGATTGAAGTGGAAGGTAAGATCAACAACCAAACTATTTATATTTTAATTGATTCAGGAAACAGTTATAGTTATATAGATACTAAGATGGTGGAAAGATTAAATTTGTGAAGAAGCAAGCTTGGAAAATCTTGGTTGGTGTAGCTGGCTACCAAAGCTAAAAGAAAAATTAATGAAATGGTTAAGGCATGTCCAATGGACATGAATGGACTGAGCACCAGGGAAGATTTGAACATAATACCTTTAGGTTCCTATGAATGTCGAATTGGTATGGATTGGTTTGACCAACACCATGTTATCCTAGACTGTTATAACAAGGAATTTACTTGCTTGGATAAGGAAGGGAACCTAAAGGTAGTACAAGGAATTCCAAGGACAGTAACTGCCAGAAAAATTTCAGCACTACAGCTGAAGAAAGTTACAGAAAAGAGTGTCAAATATTTGCAGCACACATGGAAGAGACACTTAAAGATAAGGTGTCAAATATTGAATATTATGCAGTCCTAAAAGAGTTTGAAGATGTATTTAAAGAAATGTCAGGATTACCCCCTAAAAGAGACATTGATTTCTCCATTAATCTGATGCATGGAGAAACTCCAATATCCAAGACCCTTTACAGGATGAGTACACCAGAAATGAAGAAATTGCAAATGCAACTTGAAGAGCTTCTGAAGAAGGGGTATATATGCCCAAGTGTGTCACCTTGTGGTGCCCCAATATTATTTGTGAAGAAAAAGGATGGAACATTGATACTTTTCATTGACTTCAGGCAGTTGAAGAAGGTAACTGTGAAGAATAAGTATCCTTTGTCAAGGATCAATGACCTCTTTGATCAATTGAAAGATGCAAAAATATTCTCCAATATTGATCCCTGGCCAGGTTATCATCGGGTAAGAATTAAAAGAAGACATCAACAAGACTGCTTTCATAACAAGGTATGGGAATTATGAGTTTACAATGGTGCCATTTGGGTTATCAAATGCAGCAATTGTGTTTATGTGTTTAATGAATGGTATTTTCAGAGAATACTTAGATAAGTTTTTCATTGTAATTTTAGATGAAATTCTTATATATTCTAAGTCGAAGGAAGAGCATGAAGAACACTTGAGGATGGTATTACAGGTATTAAGGGAGCATCAGTTGTATGCCAAATTGAGCACGTGCTCATTTTATTAGAAGCAAATTCATTATTTGGAACATATCATTTCAGAGGAAGGGATAGCAATGGATCCTGAAAAGATTGAGGACGTTAGAGGATGGTCAACACCAAAGAATGTGACAAAGGTCAAATCATTCATGGACCTTGCACACTGCTATGGGAGATTTATTGAAGGATTCTCAAAGATTGCACACTCGATCACTTCCTTGCAAAAGTAGGGGGTGAAGTTTCAATGGGCATTGGATTGTGAAAAGAGTTTCCAACACTTGAAACATTTATTAACAAGTATTCCACTACTAAAGATTGTTGATCCAAATGAAGACTTCATTGTTTTCACTGATGCATATAAAGAAGGGCTTGGTGGAGTCCTCGGTCAAAATGGGTATATTGTATGTTATGAATCAAGGAAGTTGAAGGAGCATGAAAGGCACTATGCTACTCATGATTTGGAGTTGGCATCCATAGTGCATGCCTTGAATATGTGGAGACACTACCTCATGGGGAAAAGGTTCGAGTTGAGAACATACCATACTGGTCTTAAATATTTATTTGGACAACCAAGTCTAAATGCCAGGCAAAGCAGGTGGTTAGAATTTATTAGTGAATATGACTTCAATATAAAGCATATCAATGGGAAAGAGAACAAGGTGGATGTAATAACAAAACTACAACAAGGTATTTTGTAGCAGAAAATTGAAGATTATAAGCTAGAAAATGATGAAATTCTCATGTACAGGGGTAGAACTTATTTACCAAATTCTCAAGAATTGAAAAATCTAATATTAAAATAAATGAATAATGTACCTTATGATGGGCACCCAAGTTATCATAAAACTATTGCAGCTATCAAGAGCCAATATTATTGGCCAGGAATGAAGAAAGAAGTTGTTGATTTTATTGTCAAATGTTTGGAGTGTCAAAAGGTCAAGGCTGAGCATAGACACCCGGTTGGTTTTCTACAACCATTACCCATTCCTGAGTGGAAATGGGAAGTTGTAACAATGGATTTCATCACCAAACTGCCCAGAACAAACAAGCAGCATGATTCTATCATGGTAGTGGTGGATAAGCTTATTAAAGCTACCCATTTTATTCCAGTAAAGCTCACTCACAAGACAACCAACATTGTTGATATTTATATGAGAAAAATTGCTCGACTACATGGTATACCCAAGACAATTGTGTCTGACGGAGACCCAAAATTTACATCAAATTTTTGGAAAGGATTATTTAAAGGGTTTGGAACAAATTTGAATTTTAGCACAACTTTTCATCCATAATCAGATGGACAAATAGAGAGGGTGAATCAAGTGATTAGGGATATTTTTAGGATGTATGTGATGGATAAACCATCAAAATGGGAAGACTACCTACACTTATTAGAGTTTGTTTATAATAATGGGTACCAAGCATCTTTAAAGATGAACACATTTGAAACATTTTATGGCAAAATGTGCAACACATCGGTAAGTTGGGACAACCCAACAGATAGAGCACTGGTTGGGCCATAATTACTTAGGGAAATGGAAGAGAAAATGTTGAAAATAAAATAGAATTTAAAGGTTGCTCAAGATAGACAGAAAAGCTATGTTGATAAGGGTGTAACTCACATGGAATTTAAAGTGGGTGACCATGTATTCTTGAAAGTAAAGGCCAACATAAGTTCCATGAAGTTGGGAAATTGTTCAAAGTTGGGAGCTAGTTATTGTGGGCCATTTGAAATCCTAGAGAGGATTGGGCCTATAGCATACATGTTTTCCTTGTCTGCATCAATGTCTATTCATAATGTATTCCATGTATCATTGCTAAAATATATATATACTTGATGCTAATCATGTCATTGATTGGAATGTGATTCAGGTGGAGAAAGAAGGTGCATTTCAAGTGCATCAGGTGTGAATATTGGATCGGAAGATCAAGTAACTCTGAATTCGAGCCATAGAGCTAGTAAAGGTCCAATGGACCTGGTATGGTCCTGAAGATGCAACTTGGGATCACGAGGATGCTATGCGGGCATAATACCCGCATCTTTTTTAGGATTTTTGAAATTTTGGTCGTATATGTGTATATATTGCATTGCGGATAGTTCACAAATAAGGGGGAGGGGAATGTAATACCCCTAGGCCGAACCCCAACTATAAATGTAAATACAAATATACTTAGGTTGGTGAGTCGGGATGCAGAAATGACAAAATATCTGTGATGTAAATGTAAATGTATTCACATGCAAATATTAATGAAAAACACATCATTGCAGCAGACCAACCATGTAAAAGAGTATGGGGGACTAAACTCCACTAGTTAGGGAAAGGGGACTAAACGTTAAGGATAAGGGGCTAAGCTAGGGAGCTTAAGCCAAAAAAGAATATTATATTAATATTTCTTAAAGTATAAAGTATGGATAATTATTTTATCCTAAGTTCTAAGGATGGGGACAAGTGGGCGAAAGTAATTCTCAACATGACAAGTGTCAAGTTGGGGACATGCATACATATAGTTTGAACTTAGTGCATTTTCCTAGCATTTCCACCATTTTTTCACTCATGGATTTTCAGTTGTCCTATGTACCTCTTTGTCACTAGCAGTGTACATGTACCTTAAATGAACCAGTACCATACATGTACTTGTACCTGTACTTGGTTAACTTAAGAACTGGACTGAAGAAACAGATTGTCAATCCCATGAGATGTTGAGGAGGTGAGTTATCAGGCCCGTGAGAAATTCTTTCTAAGTGAGATAATTGCTAGGAATTGATTTCCCAAAGGTGCCAAACTGCAGCTACAGGGCTCTGAGACTTCTTGTCCAACCTATTGTTGACGCCCTGAAAAGGAAGTGGGGCAGCTGAAGGAATGTTGAGAAGAGAAGGGGCACACTTCCTGAGGTGGGACAGGCATGTGAGGAATGAGGGACTGTAGGATGTTAGTTTGAGTTGACACCTGTGACAGAGTTTTCCTGTTGTCTGAGATACATCATCCTGGTTAGGAATTCCTTTACCCGGGTGGAGTTTAGTCCAAACTCGGGGGTGACCCACTACTGAGAGTTTGAGAAGTGTGGTCTAAGGCTGGGAGGAACGTGGAAGGTCTGCATGTAGTTGGTGATATTTTTTACCAAGATAAGTGTCAATTGTGTGTTAAATTACATGTTGCATTATTATTTATGTGTTTATTTTTATGGGTTTTTCTTGTGTGTGTTGCATGTGTATTTTTATTATTATTATGTATGAATCTATGCATTGGCAGAGTTTCTATATGTTTTAATTTTGTATACAATTTGAAAATTTTATGTGGCATACCCCAGTTGGATGTTGGGGATGTTACACTCCCCAAGTTCGCTAGTTTGAATCATGTCGAGAATTGCTAGATTGAATTCTCTATGTGGGAGTGAAGTGTTAGAAGAATAGGCATTGTGGTCATATTGTCTTGAGTGAGGGTGTGGGTAGGATTTGAACCATTGTCATTGATATCATTATAAAGGTAATGATAATGAGTGTTCCACTCAGTGAACTTGTCACGCTATATTAAAGAATACCCTCGAATTTCACTAGATATTGATAAATACCTCCCAAAATATTTTTGTTGAACCCCCTCCCAATACATCTTTCCTATAAAAAAACACCATATTTTTACTATATATCTCTTATTTTTACTATATATCCACCCCCCACCAATACCTAGAATATATTGACTCTATTTTTCATAATTTACAAACCCCCTTTATGAATGATAATTATAGAAATGATTGTATAATTTTGGACATTATAGTATCTTTATGGTGAAGACAAGAGCAATAGTTGGCAATGTCTTTTATAAGCCTTATAAAAGATATATAGAATCAATGCTCAATGTAACCATCTCATCTATTTTTGAAAGTTTCACTTAATTCTCAATAGAATAGCAGTGAAAATGTTTTTTCCTTGGTGAAAAAAAAAAACCAATAAAATATTGGTCAACAAAATGAAACCACATAGATAAGCATTAATAGAAATAACAACTATAAAAGTATTGAAAATAACATGGTACCTCTTTCCAAAAACAAAATTACCAAAAATGATTTATAAAACTAGGTATAGGACAACCAAGTTTTAACCAAAAAAAACTCTCCCTCTTACAATTAATTTTTAATTTAAATAAAATATTGCTTTTGATATAAAAAGGACCTTACGCATACAAATTTTTAATTTAAATAAATTATTACTTTTAACACAAAATGGAATCTACACTCGTAGTAACTCTAACATTTAAACTATGGCATTTTGACTTTGTTAAATTCAATGGAAATAGACATCCATTAACTTGACAACAACAATGTCAAAATGGAATCTACACCCACAGCGAATTTTTAAGTTAAATAATTATTCTTTTAATACAAAATGGAATGGAATCTACGCTCGTGAATAAGTTTGAAATTAAATAAAATGTTGTTTTTAATTCAAAACGGAATTTGCATCACAACTAATTTTTAATTTATTTGAATCTACATCACAATTAATTTTTAATTTAAATAAATTATTGTTTGTAATACAAAATGGAATCTAGTCCTCAAATTAACTTTGAATCTAAATAAATTATTACTTTTATAAAATGGCATCTACACTTACAATTAATTTTTAAAATAAATAAATTATTTGAATCCACACCATAAGTGAAATGGACATTTCAGTTTGGCTATCAATGGGGCAAGAGACAACTATCAATGCCAAAACTCAAAAGAAACAAGAGAAATTACAGTCGTAATTAACATTGACATCGAAGGATGTGGATGCCAATGTGGACCACCTAGATCCCACCAACATCACCTCCAATGCACGAACTGATGGACACTTGGCTCTTGCCCCCTCCATCCTCCATGTGAATTAAATCCAAAGTACCATGGCATCGAGAGTGGCTCTGCACATGGTGCAAGCATTGAATGCCCAGAGTTCTTCCCTTGTCATCTCGAGGAACCTCCACTTCTGGCTCATTATATTCTGCCCTTGGCTCCCGCTCCTTCTCGACGAACCTTCTTTTTGCACTCAGAGCTCTCCCGAGAGCTCCTCTCTAGCATTCTACATCGATCTTCTCTTTTTTTCGATTCGGTCCTGTATCAACATACACAGATTGCTCCAAGCTTCTGCTATGCCTAAACGAATGTGTGCAACTCCCCGCCTGGTGAGAGGTGGTCGGGGAGGTAGAGTGATAGGCACGCATTCTCAACCTATCATCATCAGTCATGAAGGTTATCAGCACTTAGTCTCGCACTCCATTCGACAAATGTTGGACGACTAGGAGGAGGAGATGACCAACTACCACCCAACAACCCAGTGCACCCAAAGGCGTTGTAGAAGCTACTAGACGATAAAAAAATTGTTGGCTCGTGCCCTCCTCAATCTTCCTAGTGTCTCCATTCAGAGTCCCTCCAACTCACCCCGATCTCCTGGAACCCACACTGTGTCCTTGGATGACCATCATGACAACCTGGTGCCTTCAGATGTCATTTGCAAGCAAACAACAGAAGCACAATCGATCAAGTAGGTGGCTCAAGCGAGCGAAACCCAGAATTCACCACCCATGCAGAAAGTCCAACTCAATGACCTTTCTTCCCCATCCTCTGTCATCAAATGTATAGGACTACCAACGAGGGAGGCAAAATCCATTTCCACCAACTCCTCCAGCGACAACGACAGTGACTTTGTCGGGTGCCAAATGATCGAAGAAATCCCCTCTGACAGTCTTCCTCCTTAATTCTCTTGCTCTCGTCTGTTTTCATGTTTCCTACTTTTGTTCACTCCTAGATTTGCTCATGATGGCTCAAACATTGATAAGACATGAAGTTTTTTTAAGATCCTAGCATCCCTCCATGGGCAGGGATGTTTTTTCCAAGTTTTTTGACTACCTGGTTTCAGTAAGGGTTGTTCTCTCTAGACTTCTCTTTCTCAATTCACTTATGTTCTCTTGATTGTACTATTAATGTATTATTAATGGATTAACGTAGGAATTTACTATCTAAAAGTTATACGTTTTAGTATTTTTCTTCGGAATTTGGTGATATAAATTTGGGCTAAATTACAATTCTCTGTTACTTAAATTACATCTTTTATTTTGGGCGAGATCACAATTTTTTGTTATTTAAATTGCATTTCTGAATGCATAAATAAATTCAACCTGCTGAAAAATCCATAAAAAAAACAGATTATACAAACTTACTCACTCTAAATAAATTTTGAACAAAATTAAACTAATAATATCTCCCACAATATAGCCAAAACTTTTGCTTGAATTTATGCACCAAGACAAGTCAAAGCCATCCACAATACTAGAGAATGAGCCAACAAAACATTGAATGCTAAGACATGTGGTATATTAATTGCTATGCTAAGGGTGTCAATTGTCTCCTACCCTCTTTGGCTTATATATTGACAAACTTGAAGAGTGGTTAAACTCACAGGAGGGTGATGGTGCTCTTTTGGGTGATTTTGTGATAAGGCTTCTTTTGTATGCAGATGACC
>JZKD02S0422654.1:239862-250971 GCA_000966675.3 Picea glauca | reverse complement strand
AATTGGTATGGATTGGTTTGACCAACACCATGTTATCCTAGACTGTTATAACAAGGAATTTACTTGCTTGGATAAGGAAGGGAACCTAAAGGTAGTACAAGGAATTCCAAGGACAGTAACTGCCAGAAAAATTTCAGCACTACAGCTGAAGAAAGTTACAGAAAAGAGTGTCAAATATTTGCAGCACACATGGAAGAGACACTTAAAGATAAGGTGTCAAATATTGAATATTATGCAGTCCTAAAAGAGTTTGAAGATGTATTTAAAGAAATGTCAGGATTACCCCCTAAAAGAGACATTGATTTCTCCATTAATCTGATGCATGGAGAAACTCCAATATCCAAGACCCTTTACAGGATGAGTACACCAGAAATGAAGAAATTGCAAATGCAACTTGAAGAGCTTCTGAAGAAGGGGTATATATGCCCAAGTGTGTCACCTTGTGGTGCCCCAATATTATTTGTGAAGAAAAAGGATGGAACATTGATACTTTTCATTGACTTCAGGCAGTTGAAGAAGGTAACTGTGAAGAATAAGTATCCTTTGTCAAGGATCAATGACCTCTTTGATCAATTGAAAGATGCAAAAATATTCTCCAATATTGATCCCTGGCCAGGTTATCATCGGGTAAGAATTAAAAGAAGACATCAACAAGACTGCTTTCATAACAAGGTATGGGAATTATGAGTTTACAATGGTGCCATTTGGGTTATCAAATGCAGCAATTGTGTTTATGTGTTTAATGAATGGTATTTTCAGAGAATACTTAGATAAGTTTTTCATTGTAATTTTAGATGAAATTCTTATATATTCTAAGTCGAAGGAAGAGCATGAAGAACACTTGAGGATGGTATTACAGGTATTAAGGGAGCATCAGTTGTATGCCAAATTGAGCACGTGCTCATTTTATTAGAAGCAAATTCATTATTTGGAACATATCATTTCAGAGGAAGGGATAGCAATGGATCCTGAAAAGATTGAGGACGTTAGAGGATGGTCAACACCAAAGAATGTGACAAAGGTCAAATCATTCATGGACCTTGCACACTGCTATGGGAGATTTATTGAAGGATTCTCAAAGATTGCACACTCGATCACTTCCTTGCAAAAGTAGGGGGTGAAGTTTCAATGGGCATTGGATTGTGAAAAGAGTTTCCAACACTTGAAACATTTATTAACAAGTATTCCACTACTAAAGATTGTTGATCCAAATGAAGACTTCATTGTTTTCACTGATGCATATAAAGAAGGGCTTGGTGGAGTCCTCGGTCAAAATGGGTATATTGTATGTTATGAATCAAGGAAGTTGAAGGAGCATGAAAGGCACTATGCTACTCATGATTTGGAGTTGGCATCCATAGTGCATGCCTTGAATATGTGGAGACACTACCTCATGGGGAAAAGGTTCGAGTTGAGAACATACCATACTGGTCTTAAATATTTATTTGGACAACCAAGTCTAAATGCCAGGCAAAGCAGGTGGTTAGAATTTATTAGTGAATATGACTTCAATATAAAGCATATCAATGGGAAAGAGAACAAGGTGGATGTAATAACAAAACTACAACAAGGTATTTTGTAGCAGAAAATTGAAGATTATAAGCTAGAAAATGATGAAATTCTCATGTACAGGGGTAGAACTTATTTACCAAATTCTCAAGAATTGAAAAATCTAATATTAAAATAAATGAATAATGTACCTTATGATGGGCACCCAAGTTATCATAAAACTATTGCAGCTATCAAGAGCCAATATTATTGGCCAGGAATGAAGAAAGAAGTTGTTGATTTTATTGTCAAATGTTTGGAGTGTCAAAAGGTCAAGGCTGAGCATAGACACCCGGTTGGTTTTCTACAACCATTACCCATTCCTGAGTGGAAATGGGAAGTTGTAACAATGGATTTCATCACCAAACTGCCCAGAACAAACAAGCAGCATGATTCTATCATGGTAGTGGTGGATAAGCTTATTAAAGCTACCCATTTTATTCCAGTAAAGCTCACTCACAAGACAACCAACATTGTTGATATTTATATGAGAAAAATTGCTCGACTACATGGTATACCCAAGACAATTGTGTCTGACGGAGACCCAAAATTTACATCAAATTTTTGGAAAGGATTATTTAAAGGGTTTGGAACAAATTTGAATTTTAGCACAACTTTTCATCCATAATCAGATGGACAAATAGAGAGGGTGAATCAAGTGATTAGGGATATTTTTAGGATGTATGTGATGGATAAACCATCAAAATGGGAAGACTACCTACACTTATTAGAGTTTGTTTATAATAATGGGTACCAAGCATCTTTAAAGATGAACACATTTGAAACATTTTATGGCAAAATGTGCAACACATCGGTAAGTTGGGACAACCCAACAGATAGAGCACTGGTTGGGCCATAATTACTTAGGGAAATGGAAGAGAAAATGTTGAAAATAAAATAGAATTTAAAGGTTGCTCAAGATAGACAGAAAAGCTATGTTGATAAGGGTGTAACTCACATGGAATTTAAAGTGGGTGACCATGTATTCTTGAAAGTAAAGGCCAACATAAGTTCCATGAAGTTGGGAAATTGTTCAAAGTTGGGAGCTAGTTATTGTGGGCCATTTGAAATCCTAGAGAGGATTGGGCCTATAGCATACATGTTTTCCTTGTCTGCATCAATGTCTATTCATAATGTATTCCATGTATCATTGCTAAAATATATATATACTTGATGCTAATCATGTCATTGATTGGAATGTGATTCAGGTGGAGAAAGAAGGTGCATTTCAAGTGCATCAGGTGTGAATATTGGATCGGAAGATCAAGTAACTCTGAATTCGAGCCATAGAGCTAGTAAAGGTCCAATGGACCTGGTATGGTCCTGAAGATGCAACTTGGGATCACGAGGATGCTATGCGGGCATAATACCCGCATCTTTTTTAGGATTTTTGAAATTTTGGTCGTATATGTGTATATATTGCATTGCGGATAGTTCACAAATAAGGGGGAGGGGAATGTAATACCCCTAGGCCGAACCCCAACTATAAATGTAAATACAAATATACTTAGGTTGGTGAGTCGGGATGCAGAAATGACAAAATATCTGTGATGTAAATGTAAATGTATTCACATGCAAATATTAATGAAAAACACATCATTGCAGCAGACCAACCATGTAAAAGAGTATGGGGGACTAAACTCCACTAGTTAGGGAAAGGGGACTAAACGTTAAGGATAAGGGGCTAAGCTAGGGAGCTTAAGCCAAAAAAGAATATTATATTAATATTTCTTAAAGTATAAAGTATGGATAATTATTTTATCCTAAGTTCTAAGGATGGGGACAAGTGGGCGAAAGTAATTCTCAACATGACAAGTGTCAAGTTGGGGACATGCATACATATAGTTTGAACTTAGTGCATTTTCCTAGCATTTCCACCATTTTTTCACTCATGGATTTTCAGTTGTCCTATGTACCTCTTTGTCACTAGCAGTGTACATGTACCTTAAATGAACCAGTACCATACATGTACTTGTACCTGTACTTGGTTAACTTAAGAACTGGACTGAAGAAACAGATTGTCAATCCCATGAGATGTTGAGGAGGTGAGTTATCAGGCCCGTGAGAAATTCTTTCTAAGTGAGATAATTGCTAGGAATTGATTTCCCAAAGGTGCCAAACTGCAGCTACAGGGCTCTGAGACTTCTTGTCCAACCTATTGTTGACGCCCTGAAAAGGAAGTGGGGCAGCTGAAGGAATGTTGAGAAGAGAAGGGGCACACTTCCTGAGGTGGGACAGGCATGTGAGGAATGAGGGACTGTAGGATGTTAGTTTGAGTTGACACCTGTGACAGAGTTTTCCTGTTGTCTGAGATACATCATCCTGGTTAGGAATTCCTTTACCCGGGTGGAGTTTAGTCCAAACTCGGGGGTGACCCACTACTGAGAGTTTGAGAAGTGTGGTCTAAGGCTGGGAGGAACGTGGAAGGTCTGCATGTAGTTGGTGATATTTTTTACCAAGATAAGTGTCAATTGTGTGTTAAATTACATGTTGCATTATTATTTATGTGTTTATTTTTATGGGTTTTTCTTGTGTGTGTTGCATGTGTATTTTTATTATTATTATGTATGAATCTATGCATTGGCAGAGTTTCTATATGTTTTAATTTTGTATACAATTTGAAAATTTTATGTGGCATACCCCAGTTGGATGTTGGGGATGTTACACTCCCCAAGTTCGCTAGTTTGAATCATGTCGAGAATTGCTAGATTGAATTCTCTATGTGGGAGTGAAGTGTTAGAAGAATAGGCATTGTGGTCATATTGTCTTGAGTGAGGGTGTGGGTAGGATTTGAACCATTGTCATTGATATCATTATAAAGGTAATGATAATGAGTGTTCCACTCAGTGAACTTGTCACGCTATATTAAAGAATACCCTCGAATTTCACTAGATATTGATAAATACCTCCCAAAATATTTTTGTTGAACCCCCTCCCAATACATCTTTCCTATAAAAAAACACCATATTTTTACTATATATCTCTTATTTTTACTATATATCCACCCCCCACCAATACCTAGAATATATTGACTCTATTTTTCATAATTTACAAACCCCCTTTATGAATGATAATTATAGAAATGATTGTATAATTTTGGACATTATAGTATCTTTATGGTGAAGACAAGAGCAATAGTTGGCAATGTCTTTTATAAGCCTTATAAAAGATATATAGAATCAATGCTCAATGTAACCATCTCATCTATTTTTGAAAGTTTCACTTAATTCTCAATAGAATAGCAGTGAAAATGTTTTTTCCTTGGTGAAAAAAAAAAACCAATAAAATATTGGTCAACAAAATGAAACCACATAGATAAGCATTAATAGAAATAACAACTATAAAAGTATTGAAAATAACATGGTACCTCTTTCCAAAAACAAAATTACCAAAAATGATTTATAAAACTAGGTATAGGACAACCAAGTTTTAACCAAAAAAAACTCTCCCTCTTACAATTAATTTTTAATTTAAATAAAATATTGCTTTTGATATAAAAAGGACCTTACGCATACAAATTTTTAATTTAAATAAATTATTACTTTTAACACAAAATGGAATCTACACTCGTAGTAACTCTAACATTTAAACTATGGCATTTTGACTTTGTTAAATTCAATGGAAATAGACATCCATTAACTTGACAACAACAATGTCAAAATGGAATCTACACCCACAGCGAATTTTTAAGTTAAATAATTATTCTTTTAATACAAAATGGAATGGAATCTACGCTCGTGAATAAGTTTGAAATTAAATAAAATGTTGTTTTTAATTCAAAACGGAATTTGCATCACAACTAATTTTTAATTTATTTGAATCTACATCACAATTAATTTTTAATTTAAATAAATTATTGTTTGTAATACAAAATGGAATCTAGTCCTCAAATTAACTTTGAATCTAAATAAATTATTACTTTTATAAAATGGCATCTACACTTACAATTAATTTTTAAAATAAATAAATTATTTGAATCCACACCATAAGTGAAATGGACATTTCAGTTTGGCTATCAATGGGGCAAGAGACAACTATCAATGCCAAAACTCAAAAGAAACAAGAGAAATTACAGTCGTAATTAACATTGACATCGAAGGATGTGGATGCCAATGTGGACCACCTAGATCCCACCAACATCACCTCCAATGCACGAACTGATGGACACTTGGCTCTTGCCCCCTCCATCCTCCATGTGAATTAAATCCAAAGTACCATGGCATCGAGAGTGGCTCTGCACATGGTGCAAGCATTGAATGCCCAGAGTTCTTCCCTTGTCATCTCGAGGAACCTCCACTTCTGGCTCATTATATTCTGCCCTTGGCTCCCGCTCCTTCTCGACGAACCTTCTTTTTGCACTCAGAGCTCTCCCGAGAGCTCCTCTCTAGCATTCTACATCGATCTTCTCTTTTTTTCGATTCGGTCCTGTATCAACATACACAGATTGCTCCAAGCTTCTGCTATGCCTAAACGAATGTGTGCAACTCCCCGCCTGGTGAGAGGTGGTCGGGGAGGTAGAGTGATAGGCACGCATTCTCAACCTATCATCATCAGTCATGAAGGTTATCAGCACTTAGTCTCGCACTCCATTCGACAAATGTTGGACGACTAGGAGGAGGAGATGACCAACTACCACCCAACAACCCAGTGCACCCAAAGGCGTTGTAGAAGCTACTAGACGATAAAAAAATTGTTGGCTCGTGCCCTCCTCAATCTTCCTAGTGTCTCCATTCAGAGTCCCTCCAACTCACCCCGATCTCCTGGAACCCACACTGTGTCCTTGGATGACCATCATGACAACCTGGTGCCTTCAGATGTCATTTGCAAGCAAACAACAGAAGCACAATCGATCAAGTAGGTGGCTCAAGCGAGCGAAACCCAGAATTCACCACCCATGCAGAAAGTCCAACTCAATGACCTTTCTTCCCCATCCTCTGTCATCAAATGTATAGGACTACCAACGAGGGAGGCAAAATCCATTTCCACCAACTCCTCCAGCGACAACGACAGTGACTTTGTCGGGTGCCAAATGATCGAAGAAATCCCCTCTGACAGTCTTCCTCCTTAATTCTCTTGCTCTCGTCTGTTTTCATGTTTCCTACTTTTGTTCACTCCTAGATTTGCTCATGATGGCTCAAACATTGATAAGACATGAAGTTTTTTTAAGATCCTAGCATCCCTCCATGGGCAGGGATGTTTTTTCCAAGTTTTTTGACTACCTGGTTTCAGTAAGGGTTGTTCTCTCTAGACTTCTCTTTCTCAATTCACTTATGTTCTCTTGATTGTACTATTAATGTATTATTAATGGATTAACGTAGGAATTTACTATCTAAAAGTTATACGTTTTAGTATTTTTCTTCGGAATTTGGTGATATAAATTTGGGCTAAATTACAATTCTCTGTTACTTAAATTACATCTTTTATTTTGGGCGAGATCACAATTTTTTGTTATTTAAATTGCATTTCTGAATGCATAAATAAATTCAACCTGCTGAAAAATCCATAAAAAAAACAGATTATACAAACTTACTCACTCTAAATAAATTTTGAACAAAATTAAACTAATAATATCTCCCACAATATAGCCAAAACTTTTGCTTGAATTTATGCACCAAGACAAGTCAAAGCCATCCACAATACTAGAGAATGAGCCAACAAAACATTGAATGCTAAGACATGTGGTATATTAATTGCTATGCTAAGGGTGTCAATTGTCTCCTACCCTCTTTGGCTTATATATTGACAAACTTGAAGAGTGGTTAAACTCACAGGAGGGTGATGGTGCTCTTTTGGGTGATTTTGTGATAAGGCTTCTTTTGTATGCAGATGACCTTATTCTGATTGTTAAGTCCGCTCTTGGGTTGCAAGAACACTTAATTTCCCTTGAGCGCTTTTGCAATACAGTGGGAATGCAAGTCAATACTAGCAAGACGAAAGTGAGAATTTTTTCTAGCAAAAGAAAACATAAGCAACATAAGTTCTACTTTGAAGGCAACACTCTTGAAGAAGTGGCAGATTACAAATACCTCGGAATTGACTTCAACAAAAATGTAAGTTGGGAAGGCTGCAGAAAGAAAAGAACTTCGGGAGGTTGGAAAGCGTTCTATGCTTTTCAAAATAGATGCAGAGAAGCAAAGCTATGGGATTGGAAGACTATGCAAACTCTCTTTGGGATTTTAATGATCCCGGTGGTTCTATATGGTTGTGAAGTGTGGGACAACAACACATCTGACTTACAGTGGAAACAAATTGAGAAGATTAAAAAACGCTTTATCACAAACAAGTTTAAAATTAAAAGTTCAGTCCCTTATGATATCATGCTGAGTGAAATGGGGGTTGCTCTTATTGAAGCAATTGCTATGGTGCGTCTCATAAGATATCTAAAAAAATTGAGTAAATGGAAGACAGTCGGTGGCCTAAGGTCGTCTTCAATGACATATTGTGCAAAAGGAAGAAGACGTGGATGAGACAAAATATTAAATGGCTTAGTAAATGGGATATCCACTTGAACAAGTGCCCTACGAGCAGTAAAGAGATAAAGGCTTTTGTTATTGATAGGTTCCACAAGCGAATTTGGGATAAAGGGCTCGGGAGAAAGAAAGAGTACTATATTGAAGAGTTTAACCCCACATACAATCATCATCAAAAAGCGTACATTGGGGCCAATATATCTTGGAGAGCCAAAATGCTTATTGCCCAATTAATAACCAATTCCCATCAACTTCGTTGTGAAACTGGGCACTAGAAAAGGCCAAAAAAAACTTGAGAAGAAAGGGTGTGTGTGTTCTGCACCTCTGGAAAAGTGGAAACAAAAAAGCAAATCATTTTAGAGTGTGAAACTTTCAAAGACAACAAGGACAACTATATAAATATCTTGACAGCTAGCTCTTGAAATGACTTATTCAGCGAGGGAACAATGGAGAAATTAGGGGATCATCATCAAATTGAACAGGAAAAGGGCTGAACTGCTGAAATCACTGTGTGAGACAGTCTGTGAAATAGGCTATTGTTAGCCTTGTGAACGTTAAAATTACTTTTTCTTCTTCTATACACCGTCAAATATATTTAGCCATAACAAAACACCGAGAATGAATATATATACACCTGTAAATATATCTAGGCATATATATCAAAATGATCTGAGAGTATATAAGGTTTTGGCCTAATGATGAATATATAAGGTTTTGGCCTAATCCAGCATTCAATGCTGTTTATCATGCTGTATATTAATAGCCCTGGAGGACGGACCGTGGCTTGATAATTCATTGGAAAAGCTGCCATTATGTACTTTGTTGCGGTCTTTCCGCGTGGATGTGAGAGTGGCCTCCTCTACAAATTAGGTCTTTCCGCGTGCATGTGAGTGATAGTGGCTTCCGATAGAAATTAGTATTGATATCACCGACACGTTACCCAGTTATCACCGACACGTTACACAGTTTTTGTATTAATGGATATTTAGTTCAGCAAGATCACTTGGCGTTCTTCAAGTGTGAAAGTATTTCCCTAGAAACGAATCATAGCTTATATCTGATCCGTGGAAGCTTCATTGCATGTAAACTTTCAAACCAAAATTCGATTAGGTATGGCTGAAAGCTCAGTGAAAAGTAAAGCCATGGTCCAATGGATCGAAATCGTGTTTTTTACCGGGATCTGTCAACAGTGCTTTTCGTGGTGGTTGTAGAGTATTCAATTTAACATGTATAAAGTCTGACAAAACCTTAGCACATGGCCAACTAACTGCATGGAGATGGGTAACGTATTGATCAGTTTTTTAATATATGTGAACTACCCAGTTCTGGGTAGCTTAAATATAGTTCCGTTCCATATATCTTCTCACCATTGTTAGACAACTTACAGTATTCTGCAAAAGCCCCGACGCTGTCATGGCCACATCACAAGTAGTTCTGCATCTAAAGAATTCTCTGGAGTTTTCATCTGCTAATTATTTGGATAAGAAATCGGAATTGCTCCTCCCAATCAAGAAGACTATTCCGTTCTCTTGGTCTCTGTGCAACTTTATACTCAGCGACCACAAGAAAGGATATCAGAGATGTAAGAAATCAAGAATTTCATGTACTTCTGAAGGCACTTTGTTCTCAGTTGAGAGAAGATCAAGTGGATTACTGGAGGCAGCAAGTAGCAGTGTGAAAATAATGGAGAGCATTGCTACAACAAGCATCTCTGATATAGCTCCATTCAAGGGTCTTGGAATTGTAGATTTTATGAAGGACAAGAACTTTCTCATCACAGGTGCCACTGGTTTTGTTGCAAAAGGTAAAAGGCAGCTTCCTTATGTTATTATTTCTTCTTCTATTTTACACTCAGTAGTTGTATATTAAACCTTATGTGTTTTATACATTGCAGTGCTCATAGAGAAAATATTGAGAATGCAACCAGACGTAGGAAAGTTGTTTTTGATAATCAGAGCTGAAGATTCTGCTTCTGCACTTAAAAGATTGAAGAACGAGGTAAGATAAGTCTGGATTCTGGAACTTGATGTATTCTCTGCTGCTGGAGTGGAGTATGGTTGAGAGTAACCAGAGCTGATTTTTTGATCTAATGCTTTACTGCTTTTATTAGCTATTAGCTGTACAGTGATTGATCTAGATAATGTAGACAAAGCGATCTTAAACTGTAGATTTGAGAACTTTATAAGTGATACTTGGAAATAAAATTCTACCGAATTCTGCTATAAAGGTTTTCTGGATCTTCAGAGGAATTTCAATATTTGGATTGATTGAGAATTGCCAAAAACTTTTACAGGCAACCTTCTATCATAAGAACATAGAACTTGATAATAGTGGATTTATCATAAGAACTTAGAACTTGATTAGAGTGGATTTATCTTAGAACTTGATTATAGTGGATTTATTCTTCCTGATTTCTAACCAATTTTTGTATAAAAAAAAAGTTTTTTTAAATGTGAATAATCTGATTTTTAAGGTTATTGAGAAATCAACCTTAAAAAATAATAATAATAATAATAATCATATATTTTAGGGTTATTGAACTTTTCTATCTAACTATTTAATAAGTCTATAAAGATATACATACTTTAAGTCTTTCGAGTGACAGGTAGATCTCTCTACCCAACTATTTAACTACTAAACTTTATAAAAATATATATACCCTATCTCTTTTTATAGTTAATATTTAATTACCTTGAATAGTTGACACTGAAATGTTGACACTTCCTTATCTTGAAATGCTTTGCTTTTTTTGATGTCAATTACTCATAAGTCAATAATTTTTTTTTATGTCAAATTATTATGAAATGTTGACACTTCCTTATCTTAAAAATATATATACCCTACCTCTTTTTATAGTTGATATTTAATTATCTTGAAATGTTGACACTTCCTTATCTTAAAATGCTTTGCTTTTTTTATGTCCATTATTGAGGAGTCAATAATTTTTTTATGTCAATTATTTTAATAGCTGTAGAGTTAGGTAATCTCATTAGTATATAAAATTATTCTGGGTCTGGAGTTTTTCTTTTTATGTCAATTATTCTATGTGTAGAGTTGGGTAATCTCATTAATATATAAAATTGACTTTTTT
>JZKD02S0422654.1:182104-209379 GCA_000966675.3 Picea glauca | reverse complement strand
TATCTGTGTGTGTGTGTGTGTGTGTGTGTGTGTGTGTGTGTTTCTAGTGCGGATCTCATTAAAAAATGCAAGGATTTTCGAGAGTCATAACTCTTGACTCGGTTATCCGATTGAATTGAAATTTTACAAGGAATTGTGTCTCGAAGAGTTAACTGTCGTGTCGATCTTATTTATGAGATTGAAATCCATTTTGAAACTTTTCAAGAGCTAAATTCCTTCATGCGATGCCTCAAATTTGAGTTTTAGTGTTTTTGCGGGTTTTTTTTAAATTTTTAATTATCAGTTATCTCTTCATTTATGCATGTAATCTGAAAAGTGAGTTGATGAATAATGTCACTCTAGTTAGCTCTTAGTTAATGGTCAGTGTTAGATTCATTCGATAATTTTCTAAAATCAATTATTTTTTTCTTTGAGAACTTACCTTTTTCCTAATTTAGGGCCAACTCATAATGTCTTGTTAATGACATGCAACTAATATGCAACTTGTTAACTTCACATGTAACTTGTTAACTTTATTTTCAAGGGTTGACATCAATGACAACCAATCTTTCAACAATCTCCCCCTTTGACATTGATGGCAACAGTTAGACACAACACTTCGACATGAAAAAAATTCATGCTCATGCTAGCTCCCCTTATGTTCATGCCTCTTCTCTTCATTTCCATGCCTCTATTTTTGTCTCTCCCTTTGACATCAATGGAAAATGGTGACTTCTCTTTGGGGATGTTCCCCCTCTCTGTAAGCCTCTGATATCTACCGATGTTTCTCTTCATGGCAATTCATCATGTAAATCTCTGATAAAAAGCATTCAATCCTTTCATGATCACTATTTCTCTCCTCCTGTCTTACTGTGTCAATTGCCATGTAGATCATTGTGGGGCTGAAACTACTCCTAGTTTCTGTCGAAAATACTCAAAAGTCTCCCTCGAAAGATGTTTGGTGAAGATATTTGCAATCTATTCTTTTGTCCAGACATAATCTACCTTTATGTTCTTATTTGTAACTTGTTCCCATAGAAAGTGAAACTTGATTGGAATGTGTTTCATCTTGGAATGCATCACTGTATTCTTAGAGATACTTATAGCACCGATATTATAAAAAAATATCAGAACAGGCTCGTCATATTCCAAATATATGTCCTGCGAAGTTTGTTTCATCTAGATAACTTGTGTACAACATGTTGCTGCTACAATATATTCTAATTCTACTGTACAACGATACTGGAGACTTTTTCTTGCTCAACCAGGATACCAGAAAATCACCCAAGTAGAAGGTTGCTCCACTTGTACTTCTCCTATCATCAACACTTCCTCCCACATCTGTATCTATGTATGCAACTAGAGATAGATCATTCCCTTTTGGATACCATAATCTATAGTCTTATGTTGCTTTGAGATATATGAATATTCTCTTTACTACCATAACATGTGTTTCCTTTGGTGTTGATTGAAATATTGCAACCTATTCGACTTCTTGCATCACATCCTGTATCGATGTTGCCACATAGAGTAAACTGCAAATACTCGATCTATAGAGTCTATGATCTGCATCCTTGGATTTATCATCTTTGCTCAATTTGCAGCTAGTCTGCATGGGAGTATTTATGGGCTTGCAATATGCCATTCCAAAATTCTTTAGATTTTCTTTTATATACTTGGTCTGGGAGATGAAAATACCTTTATCTTGCTGACATATGCAGAGTCCCAAAAAGAAAGACAACTCACCAAGTAATGACATTTCAAATTCGTTTTGCATGTCTTTAGCAAATATCTGACTCATCCTGTCATCATGACTTCCAAAAATAATGTCATCAACATAAACTTCAATTATTAATATACTATATTGATTTACCTTTATGTATAGATTGTTTTCTGCATGTCCTTTCCTAAACCCTTGCTATTTGATCCAGATTATTTTTTTAGAACAAAATGAGAGTGGAGATATAACAAATAAATATACAGAGATATTGCAAGAGAGCCAACAATATAACAAAGATATATCATATATATAACAAGATGCACAAATATACAATAATGCACAATTTCTATTAATGAACAAAATGTACAGAACTGTAAAAATACTGAGTGAATGGACTCACTAGAATGGTGGAAACTTATCTCTGAGAAGAGATGTGATGGCTACGCTCATTCACAAGATGATGATGTTTACAATGAGGCTCCAAAGGCCTTTTTAACATAAATAAAACCCAAAACCCTAACCCCAAAAGATGAAATGTCCAAAGGTTTGCGAGCCCCAATGGTGGTAGTTGATACATAAACTTCTCGACGGTGTAACTTTTTCATATGATCTCCATTTGGAGCATTCGATACCTCGTCAGAAAATTATAAATGAGAATTATGACTTTAGATGGGGGTCAAGGTGTGTTTTAAAAAATCCCCGCCCCCCCAAAAGTCCAAAAAAATGTTGTTTATGGCCTCAAAGCGACCCCAGAAGTTTGGGGCTCGAACAACTGTAAACAACTGCCAAAATGGAAAATTGTTCTTTGAACCAGTGGAATAGGTGGGTGGTCACCGATATCTATCTGGATCAATCCTCTGTCCTTAGGAATAAATGTTCTCCATTATGTTGAGTTCCCATGGGAGATGGGGAAGTGTTTGTTGAATCTGAACCTTGGTGAGTTGCTTGCCTTGCTGGAGAAGTTGTGTTGCTTGGTTTGTGGAATGTTGTTGTGAAACTGATGTTGGAGGGGTTGGAAATTTTTAACCAGTCTGATTGCATGAGATGATGGTGTTCATAAGGAATATTTATGCTTTCTTCAATCTTGTCGACATGGTTCTGTTGGATAGAAGGGGTTTGGACCGAGGTCATAGTGGTCAAAGTGTCCTTTTGTTCACCTTCTTCCTGAATCATGAAGAAGATAAACTTAGTTGTATGAGTTACGACTTTGCTGCATTTTTTTGTCGAAACAATAGTCAGAACTACCTTTGGTATCCTATAGAGGTGATCCCCCAGAGTAACAATGATACTACAGGGTCAAGACTCATAAACAACATGACACTTCCACATATATGGTTGGCCCAAAAGAACATCATAGACATCTAATGAGGAAACATCATGCAATACATCATACTTGAAGGGCTTGATTCCATAGGACAAGCGACATTGTTGGCTGACACAAATCTCATCCCTGACAAAGCCACCTGATGTTGTATGGTTGTGGGTGTGATGTTGTTGGAAATCCCAATTGTTTGACGACCTCTGTTGAGATGAGGTTATTTTGGCTTCCTCTATAAAAAATGAAATGCAACAAGGTCCCCTTTACCCACATATGTGAATGGAAGAGGCGGTCCCCCTCTTCAGGATCTATTGGCTCTTATGGTTGGATCATTGTGGTTGTGATAGTGGTAATGAGGTCTGCATCGATGATCTGTCTTTTTCCATTATTTTTTGAATCAGATTCTGAATCAGGGTTCGACTCTTTTTCTTTGATCTCTTCCACCAATGATTATTTTGAGAAACATTCATCAGTGTTGTGCCAGGGGATTTTGTGGAAATCACAACACTTTCTAGTGTACTTCTTCGTCTTTCCATTACCCTTCTTTTCTTGTGGCTTAGACTGGTTTTCTAGAGGAAAGGTTGTTAGGGCCATCTTTACCATACTTTGGTTGTTGTGGATTTACAAACCCGAACTCATGTTTGTTCTGGTGCTTAAATGTTTGCTTGATTTTAACAACATATCGATAAGAAACTCCCAACGATGAGATGTCCAAAAACTCCATTTTGGTTTGGATGTACCTATGTAGATCCCCACGGTATTTCAAAACCAAATGTCGTTTAGAATCTTTGATACCTAGCTTGGTGCAAAAGGTATGGAAGGTATTGGTGAACTCTAGCACTTACTGGCCCCTCTCTTGACGCAGTTTGGTCCACCTCATGTATTGTTCTTCATAGTTTCCAACAAGGTAATATTGTTCCTTGACGACATCTATAAAAAATTCCCAAGTGGGTTCGGCCTCAAACATTCCAGACTCCTTTGTGGAATTTTTATCATAGTAAGTTTCCCACTAATGTTTGACACAAGGGAGAGACTTAAGGAGCATGAAGGTGATCTTTTCTCTGTTGGAAAAATTATACACAGAGAAATAACCTTCCAACATGTTTAACCATTTTTTTAGAGAATCCACATCTATCATACCTTCAAATACAGGAATACAAAAATTGACTTATACCTTGAAAGGAGAGGTGCCTCCAAAGTGGTTGCTTGATGAAGACGCCTCTTCTATTACCAATGGGCATCTAAGGATTGGGAAAAACTTCTCCATCATTTTGTTCCTCTGTCATGTGAGAGCTTGCTCGAGCAACATATTAATAGAATCTTCTACTCTGTCGTTTCTCTTTTCTTCTGCCATGGAGAATTTCTTGGGCATGCGAGAGTGATTTTCCTCAAGAGAGACAAGCTTGAGACCCAAATTTATATACTCGGACCTCATTGGGGACATGCACTGAAAAAAAATGACCAAGAGCAGCCTGCTCTGATACCACTTATCCAAGTTATTTTTTTAGAATGAAATGAGAGTGGAGATATAAAAAATAAACATACAGAGATATTGAAAGAGAGACAATAATATAATAGATATATATCATATATATAACAAGAGACATAGATATACAGTAATACACAATTTCTATTAATGAGCGACATGTACAAAAATGTAAAAATATAGAGTGAATGAACTCGCTAGAATGGTGGCATATTATCTCTAAGAAGAGATGTGACGACTACACTCATTCGCAATAAGATGATGATGTTTAAAATGAGGCTCCAAAGACCTTTTTAACATAAATAAAATCCAAAACCGTTACCCCGAAAGATGAAACGCCAAAAGGTTTACAGGTCCCGATGGGGGTAGTTGATACATCAACTTTCTAGGGGTGTAACTTTTGCATACGATATATGTTTGGGGCATTTGATACCTTGTCAAAAAGATCTATCTGAGAAGTATCAATTTCATCAGCAGTCAAGGCATTCCATAGACAACCCATGTCCCCCCAAAAGTCCAAAAAAAACATCGTTTAGAGCCTCAAAACGGCCTTAGAAGTTTGGGACTCGAAAAACTGTAAAAAACTGCCAAAATGTAAAACTTTTCTTTGATCCAGTGGAATAGGTGGTGGCCATCGATATCCATCTAGATCACTATTGTAGATACCTGTCCAATCTTGAATACCATGCTATGGGGGCTTGTTTGAGTCCATACAATGCCTTCTTTAATCTGCAAACATAATCTTCCTTTTCTAACAGTAGAAAACCTTCTGGCTATTTGATCTAGACTTCTTCTTCTAGTTCTTCATTTAGGAAGGCTAATTTTACATCCATATGATATAATTTTATTTTCTTAGAACATGCATAAGTCAAGATCATTCTGACTGCTTCCATTATGGAAAATGGGGATAAAGTTTATTCAAAAACTATTCCTTCAACCTGAGCATATCCATTGCATACTAACCTTGCTTTATTCCTGGTTACCTTTCCATCCTCGTTCAACTTGATTCTGAATACCCATTTTTTTCCAATCATGTTCTTAATCTTAGGCCTTAGAACAAGTTCCCATATTTCATTCTTCTCTATCTGATCCAATTATTATTCTATAGCTTTGATTCAGTGTTCATTAGTGATGGCTTCTTCAAAATTGTTGGGTTCAACTGGGGACAACAGTGCTAGATTTCTTTGTTCTGGTGAGCATAATTTTCTTCAGGTTTCAACTCCTGCATATTTATTCCCAATGGTCTATTCTGGTGGATGATTTTTCTGTACTCGTCAACTAGGAGTTTTGGGAGATATGTGAATATTTTGTTGGTCTTATTCCTCTTGCTCTTCTTCTTCTTCTTATTTTGCTTCTAATTCTTCTTTCAAATCCTCTTCTCCTTCTTTCTCTTCTGAGTCTTTACTTTCTTCTTTGGGCTTTCATACACTTGTCTCGTCAATCTGTGCATTGACGCTTTCCACTATTTTGTTCAGTCTTGGATTAAAACATCAATATGCCTTTCTCTTGCTTAAGTACTCAACAAATATGCCTTTGTCAACTCAGGAGTCAAATTTTCCAATCTTGTCGTCTTCTCTTTTGATATAGCACTTGCTTCCAAATACTCTAAAATGCTTCACATTTGTCGATCTTCCTTTCCATAGATTGTAGGGAGTCTTATCAATATTACTTCTGAGGATTCCTATGTTCATGATATGAAATGTTGTATGCATTGTCTGTCCCCAAAATATGTCTCCCAACTTGGAATCTTTCAACATGGTTCTAGCCATTTCATGTACTGTCCTGTTCTTTCTTTAAACTACTCTATTTTGATGAGGTGTCCTCGTTGCTGAGAATTTCCTTTTTATTCCATGTTCGCCACAAAAATACATGAATTATTTCGATGTAAACTCTCCACCGTTGTATGATCTCAAACATTTTAATGTCAAGTATATCTTTGTTTCAACCATCTCTTTCTATATCTTGAAGTGTTTGAATGCCTCTGACTTCTTCTTGAGAAATCAAATTGCATTCATTCTTGTGTAGTCATCAATTAGTAGCATGAATTATTGTTCACCATTTAATCCCTTTGTTCTCGTTGGTCCACATATATCAGTATGTAAAATATCCAATGGTTTTGTTGTTGAGTATTGCTTTGATTTGAACTTGGTCCTAGTTTGTTTTCCCTGTAAACAATGCTTACATAGAGTATTAGTTGGCTTTGAAATTTCAGGCATTTCTTTTACTACTTCTTTTCTATTGATTTTGACAAGATTTCAAAGTTCATATGACCCATTCTTCTATGCTAGAGCCAAGTTTCATTTTTCTTTCCCAAGCAACAACTTTCTTTTCCAATTTCATTCAAAACATATATGTTGTTTGGAGTCCTTATCGTTGTCGCCACTAAATTGCCTGATCCTTCTTTCCTAATTTCACATTTCTCTGAGTCGAATTGAAGTTTGTGTCCATGATTTCACATTTGACTTATACTCAACATATTTTGTTTAATATCTTCGATCAGTAGAACATTTTATGCCATGGAATTTTTGCTTCCACACTTAATTGTGCCTCTACCTATAATTTTAGTTGAATGACTATTGTCGAATGAAACTGATCCATCTCCTTCTTTATTAAAAGTTAGAAACTTGTTCTTGTCACTTGTCATATGCTTTGAACAACCACTATCAACATACCAATCAACTTTTCTTTGTTGGACTTGTAGAGAAAGTGAGCATTGATTCTTCTTTCTTTTCCATATCTCTTGTGGTTCTGATATATGACTATTAATGTTTTGCTTTGGTTCCCTGGGTGGAATAGTCAATATACAATTCTTCACTATGTGTCCAAAATTGTTGCATTTTTAGTGTTATAGCACAAGTTGTAAGTTGGAAAAATCTCTAATGAACCACGAAAAAAGTGCTACAACTTGGGAATCCTACACCCAATGTTACTTCGATGTAGGTCTCACACTTCAAGGGTTATTAGGTCACTCTAGGAAGGAAATCTCGGTGACCCTAGGGGGATTGAAATGGAGATGGAGGGAAGTGGAAGTGAATCCCCTAGATTTCAAGTCTATGTAGAATAAAAGGTAGGGAGATATTCCTTGCAAGTCAAGTACTTGCTGCCCCACATGTATAATACTTCTCTGGATGATTGTACCTACTCGAGACACAAGAGAATACGCTTTGCAGTAATATATGTTAGTTGGATCAACAAGTTAATATTTTTTTCCCTATTTTGTATAATTATATAACAGTATATATCATCAAGTAAAATATCTTATAATCTTCTCAATAAATGCTAGAGATCAAGTAGAAAGTACAAGAGAAAAGACTAGTAAATGACTAGTTAAACTCAAGATGAGAAACCAATATTTTAGCAATAAATGATAAGGCTGTTGTAAACACTTGTTTGCAGAAACTTATATCAGCCTTATGGCTGTAACATTCAATGAATTACAAAAATAAAATCATCCATTGAAATCCCCTCAAACTTTTCCAAAAAGTGCGCTAGGCCAAGGAGAGTAAGTGTGCAAACTTTGAGCAAAATCCAATGGTTGATAAGAGAGTTATTAAAGAAAATCAGTTAGGGTTTCTACATCCCTAATGGATGAATATGTAATTTCATAAAAACAACAATAATTAGCGGGAGATAGGGGATGCCCTAGTGGGGGAAGAGTCCTCTCACTTAGGCAAACCAACTTCAAGCAAGAAACCTTTCAAAAGACCAAAAATTGTGTTTCCCAAGGAAATGATTTTATATCTCCAATGTAAAAAAATATGACTAGTGTCTTTACTATTGGGTTAATGGAATCAAATAAACAAAGATCTTAGAGAATATACCTCCTTGGGGGTGTAAGTCCTTTTACTTCTCAAGGAAAGTTTCTCTAGGTTATGGTTTAAGCTAAGAGGGTGTATGCCCTTATACTTCTCTTAGAAAACCCTTGTTAAAGCAATAAGTTGAAGCATAAAGTGATGAAGACTAAGGTGGGGGTGTATGCCCTTATAATTCCCACCTAGTTCCTATCACAATAACCTTGACTTGAAACAAATTATAGCAAGAAAGTAAAAACCATACCAATTCAAGGAAACATGCCAAGATAATCCACCACAATAGCAATAGAATAGCCTTTCAAAGCTAGTGCATCACTTCTTCCATCAACCATTCATAAGTATAGTGTTACACAAGTGAAAAAGAGATAAAAGAGCCAAGAGGGTAAAACATTTTAGACCAAGTCCTCTCACAAGAGGGAGAGTTATATTTAAAATGATATTTATGATATCTATTTATACTAAAAGTAGCTAACATAATTTGTCCATAAATTAAGGATTAAAACACAAGATTAGGGGTCAACAACCCTAATATTTCCCCCTTAACAAATTAATATTAAACAATTCACTTAAATTTTCACTTTTTGCACAAATAAAACCCTAATTTAGGAGGATGTCACCCTTTTAGGGAACGTTTTTCCACTTTGAGGAAGTCATTGTTGTTGGAGAAGAATGGATGGGCCTCCAAAGGCCATGTGTAAAGTGTCTAGGCATTCATATCATGGTGAAGACCCTCTTCTCCTCAAAACATCCATTTTTCAAAGAGTGGCACCTCACCACCATGCCCCAACCCCAAATATCATGACGTCATGCTCAAAAGTGGAACATTTTTTCCTTCTTGGGAAAATCATTTGGCAAGTAAGGGGTGAGATAGGTTGTCTAAGTCATCATCAAGGTTGTCCAAGTTTGATATCTCTCATTTGGCATGCGGTCCCATGGCATCCAACTTGTGGGTTTACATCCCCATGGAAGCCCAAGCTTGGCTTGTTCTCCCAAAACTATCCACCAGCTAGGTCCTACAAAGACAAATGAGCATGCCCTCCAAGGATCTCTAGTCATAATATCATGACAAGTGAATCCAATCAATAAATAATACATCTAAGCATGTGCATCAAAGATCACTATATCAAATAATTAACATCTCAAAGACACTATGTGACTTGTCAAGCTTGAATATTGGAGGGTTGACGAGGTGTCCTATTGGGTAGATATTTCCCTAGGTCAAGGAGAGATTCCAAGAGATCCCTCTCTAATCCATGTAAAGTGGATGAAGTGGTATGGGTCATGGCTCGATGGGAATAGGGATCATGACATATAAGAGGTTGTAGTGTCTCATTCATGGGTGCCTTTGTAGAGGGTGTGTGGTACCTTTGTCCGCAATGCACTTTTTCCAAGCCCATCAATTTCCTTTTATCTTTATTTGTTTATATTTTCTTTCATAATAGCATAAGGAGAGATTGAAGGTCACTGCCCTGGCGTGGTGACCAAGTGGTGGTAATTTCACCCAAAAACACCTAATGGAAATGTGAAGGTTGGCTCGTGATGATACCCCCTTTCTCTTAATCATGCAACTAAGATCCATTTCCATGGTTTGGTGGCCAGATGATAACAATGTCATACCACTAGATATCCATGGACGTGATAGGTCGGCTCGTGATGAGACCTCCTATCCTTCAAGTACTCTTTCAAGCATTTCTTTATTATATTGTTGATCCCCTTTATTCAAATATAAGTGTTTCATTTCTTTCTTCGGTGATCCCTGGGTGAAGAATCTGAAAGTTTTATATAAGGATTTTATCTTTTACCCAACATCAAACCCTCTAGGCATTTAGCCCCTTCTTCCCATAGAATGAGGGACAACCCCTTCTTGGGTCAATACACCCTAAAATCCCAAGAGATAAGGAAATGGAGGGGAACAATGATGGAAAGTGGTAAGTATGGTTGGGAATGGTACGATGGATCATTAAGGGAGTTCCCATTAGCAAAACCATCCCCAAGGAAAACCACTTACTATGGTACAATGCCAACCACCAAGGTGGATGGAAAATGACATAATGTCCAAGAACATATCATGAAATCTAGAGAAATCTAAGATACAAAATAATCAAATGGCTTAAATATTAAAATTATTCTCACCATAATACTGACTTGTACCTTATGGAGCAAGGCCCACTGCCTTTTAGAAGTCAACTGGTGTGGTGGATGCCATTTGAAAACTTGTGACCATATGTGGTGGTGAGTGGGTTTTCCATTTGTTCAAAGGGTATTGCTGGTCATGTAGTCTCTCAACACTCCATATCTACAACTTGAGGGCCTCGAGACATCATCTCCTTAGTTATCCACAAAATGGGGATAAAATATGGCTACTACTTGGGGACATGTGTTCGTCGTAGATTGCATGAGAATCGCAACATCTCCTAGTAGACCTATGCCTCCAAGGAAACATCAAACTATCAAGTGTAGGATGGAATACTCATCCTTGTTCTCATATGATCATAATCCAATCCAACTAAGCTAGAAAATGAAAATGTTGACATTTTTTCAAAAAATTCTAAACTAAGCATGAAATCAATATGCAAGTAGAGTAAAATGAAAATGAAATGCATCTAAACTAATATGAGAAATCAAGATGAAAATGCAAGGAATAAAAATTACTTACCTACTTACCTGGGGTATGGGCCTTGAAGAAGTCATGTGACCTGGATGTGATATTGGAGAAGAGGCCCATCTACTGGTAATGGTATCTTTCTCATGTCTAATGTTATTAGATAATACCTTTCCTTGTCAGACTTGTTCCTGATGACGTAAGGGACAAGCCATGAATTGTTATCTTCTTGGTCATATCTGGGATTTCCCTTTGTTTTGTCCCACATGAGCATAAGACTTCCTTAATTTAAATCGATGCAAGGTGTATTCTCATCGTATGGAGGCTCTGTGTGGATTGTATCTTTGGTGATTTCTTCATGTTTCTCATCTTCCTTTTTTATAATATGAATAGATTCCAGCTCCTTCCTATGGTACTATTATCTATCCATGGGAGAAACATCTCTGCTTCATATTCCTTCATGAAGGATAACTCAGATTGATCATACTCAATAATCTGTGGAGGCATATCATGGTAGTTTTCACTGACATAGTTGGGGCCTCTCAAATTCATCACATGTCTATCTTTCTTTTGCCTGTTATGTAAGATCTCATATGTGTTGTTGCCCATGGGAATATATGCATGTGTAAGGTTCATGCTAAATAAACCTCCAAGGACTAGGTCCTTGACAAGAGCATCCCCAGGCATTAGGGACATCGATCACCAATATGTCCATGAGGATGCTGATATGTGGAAAATATATCAAAAATACCTCAATGTATTCACATACCCTCAAGACCTTAACTCTTCTTGAATAAATACCATAAACATTTCCATAAGGTCAGGTTGTCTTCAAACCAAGATGTTTCATTACCTTCAAAGATATGACATTTGCTAAGGCCCCTGAATCAATCATGCAATTGTTCAAGCAGAGGCCATTCATGCCTAATGAGAGATAGAAGGGAGGGTTCTTTTCTTTTGTCCAATCAAGATACTTAGTGTTTAAGATGATGGGAGGATCCTCCTTCTCACCCGAAACTTGTAATATCCTCAAAATTTCCCTTTTCATAGAAGGGATCTTACACATATCTATCAATGGGACCATCATATTCAATTTTCCAAACATGTTTGCAACATCTATATTCAATTGAATGTCATCTGCAAGAGTTGGCTTAGGAAGAAACTCACATACTAGCAGTGGAGGTGGTGGAGCCACATTTTCTGTTGGTGGAAGAGGAGTATCAGGCTGTGATGTAAGGGATAAAGCATTTTTTCTTCTGTAGGTTAGAATTTCCCTCCTTATTAATTCCTTCTTATGATCATTTGTTAGTTTATTTAGGGCCCGAATTGTCCCCCTCTCTTTCTCCTATTCTTATGTATTCATTGATATGTTCTTGAGTAACTTGTTGATTGTTGAGATTGCAAATAATGAAGTTTATATCATCAGGATAATCTTCATCTTGACGGGGTTATTCATATTCCCTATGGGGTTCTTGGCATGGGAGACACCAAGATTCTATATCAATTGTTCCAATAGGTTTCAAAGTATCCAGGGCCTTTGCCTCTTGTTGAGGTCTTGGTTTGCAACCGGTGGCATCTCTCTGGTGTCTAGCAAACTGAGGTCTGGGAGCAGATTTATTTCTTTCCACTATAGTCATATGGTTCATAAGTTGATTCTTGACCTGATCAAACTAAGTATTCATTTAGTCTATCTTCTGAATCAAGAGAGAAATCAGATCAGGAACATTATTGTTGGAAACCTTCATCCTTGATTCTATCTTGCTGTGAGGGTACTGAAAAGGTTCTATATTTGAATCAAGGAGATTCTCTTCAATGTCAATACTGAATTATTTAGATTTTGCCAATGACATGGTATTTTTATCTTTAAGAATGTATCAGAACTTCCCTTGAAAGGCATTCATGTAAAGGAGACGAATTGATGATGTTGTAGGATGGTAATTTGTTGGAATTTGATTATACAACCTGTCAAATATTGAAATGAATTCATTTACCGTTTCATTCTCCTTTTTCTTTATTTGATTTAATTGAGTTCCAAGTGTCCCACCATTTTCTTTTCTTGACCATCTGATTTCAAAAAAGGTGGAAAAAGAATCATAGGTCATGATATGATTATCAGGGAGTCCTCTGAACCAAACAAGAGCTTCTTTAGTCAATGATGAAGCAAATGGTATCATGGCCACATCTTCGTGATCAATACCTGCATTGTCCATATCCCGGCCCATGACATAAATGTGGTTTTCGATAGTTATCACATTATTTTCTGCGAACTTTGGAAACCACTTATTGACATTTGTTGGCATCTGGTTAGGGTAACCTTGGATATTGGCCATGTTAAGGGGTTTGTAGAGGTCTCTTTCCCAAGGGTGATCCATTAAAGAAAGGGGAAGGGATTTATGGAAAAGGGTTTTAGCAATAAGAGACTTGAGAGGAGGTCGTCTTTGGTAAACCTTAGAAGGATTGAACCTCCCAGGGGGAAAAGGTTTTGGGAAATATGGGTTTTGGGAAGGTGTAACCGCCAGATGAGTTTGAAAATGAACTCATCAAGAAAGGTGGAAAGGGAACATCCCTTGGGTGGAGTCGCCAGGTAAGCTAAGGGAAAGTCTTTGGGATAGCTTACCAAAGTGTTGTTAGGGTACGAAGAGGATTCAAAATACTCCCCAAAAACGATGCCAGAAAGGTATAGCACAAATTGTGTTTTATAAAAATTTTGACCCAACCATGAAACAAGTGCTACAACTTGGGAATCCTACACCCAATGTCACCTCGATGTAGGTCCCACACTTCAAGGGTGACTAGGTCACTCTAGGGAGGTGATCCCGGTGACCCTAGGGTGATTGAGATGGATATGGAGGGAAGTAGAAGTGAATCCCATAGAGGTCAAGTCTATGTGGAATAAAAGGTAGGGAGAGATTCCTTGCAAGTCAAGTAATTGTTTCCCCACAGGTATAGCAATTCTTCGGATGATTATACCTGCCCGAGACACAACAGAAAACACTTTGCAATAATATATGTTAGCTGGATTAACAATTTAAGATTCATGTCCCTATTTTATAGAAGTAGATAACAATATATATCTTCAATTAAAATATCTTATAAGCTTCTCAATAAATGCTAGAGATCAAGTAGAAAATACAAGAGAAAAGACTAGCAAATGACTAGTTAAACTCAAGATGAGAAACCGATATTCTAGCAATAAAAGATAAGAATGTTGTTGCACATTATTTTGGTCACTCTGATGATGACTCTATAGGAATGTGTTCAGGATCTCAAAAAAATATTTTACATGAGAAAAATGACTAAGTTCTTCCCCTACAAGGCATATTTTTAGAATGACGTCACAGGCAGACAGTGGTACACAGTGAAAAAATCCTTGATTTCCGGAGGCTGCTCTATGCCTGGATTGTGGGGTTTCTGCATGCTGATATATAGGCAAGGTGCGGTGGCATTTGAAGTTAAGGAAAGAAAGAATTTTCACAAAGTTTCTAGAAGGGGAATCTTCTTGAATGTGAGGTGTCGTCTGTATGGTTGTGATCCTACTGGCTTCTTTGATTTGGAGGGATCATCCTCATCCTTGTAACCACTTCATATTCTCCTATATAATAATGGATTTCTCATGGAAAAGGTGAAGCAAGATTGAGCAAAGAATTTCTGAAAGAATATGCTGAAGACTGTGTGAAGGATCCTATTACAATTGATGCTTGAGGCCTCCATTTGTCCATAAAGCTTTTATGGACCATCTTCATACAAATTCGGAGCAAGTGTATGTGTATGTTGGAACAAAGGACCACCGAAAGGGAACTTGCGACATCAAGGAAATTTGGTTATATCTTCTACTTTTACTTAATATGATACGGTGACATGTTTCTTTCCCATAAAATCATTAGTGTTTTATTACATGACTCCTTGATCACATGTTTAGGTCTCCATTGAATCTACAATTGTTACTTTCACTTTTGTTGGTTTGTGTCATTGCAGATCTGATCTCACAAGAGCATCGAAGCGAAGCAGGGACAACATAGATATAAGGAAGCAATATCTAAAGGTATGTCATCTATTCCTTCTTTGGTAGTAAATTCAATGGTAGTAACTTCGGGAAAGCGTCATGTCCTGTCTTGTTTTTTTCTAGATCCAGATGGATCTAGGGAGATTAGTTTATGTCTGCATTCACCGATTTATTCAATAACAAAATTGGCAACTCCACTTGGGATACAACTTGATTGTGTTTTTTGTTGGCCATTTTCTTTTAACCTATCCTTTTTACTTGAAATCAATCTATGAGTCTGTGGGAGATCCACTCAGACTCCATGGATTTGAATTTCCACTTAGATACTTTACCCTCTTCTCAAAATTTCTTGATTTACAGACACTTACGCACTACACCCTATACATAACCTATGGAAACCTTCAATTTCTGTGCCCTAGCTATTTTCTTCAGTTCAGACTTTCCGCACCCTATTTTTTTCTGGCCTATGGAAACTCTTGATTTTCGCACTGTAATGTGCTATTAATCTACAACGACGCCTATGAAATTCTTTGAGTTGGGTTTTTATCTTCAGTTAATCCCAGTTTTTTTTTTATCAACTGGGAGGGACTTTTGATGTCAGCCAGACAGTTTTTTGGAAATTTAACTTGTTGTTGGGTGATTTCGGAGATCGAACACCTCTTTTTATTCTTTTAGTCATTTGTTTTTTATTTTTATCGACAAGGGTATAATCTCTGAGCTAGTATTTGAGTGCTTGTTCGATTAAAAGTCTTTGATTGGATTTGAAGTTTTGGATTGATTACATATTCTGGATTGCTTGATGATTGGGAAGTCATTTTTCATTTACATTTGAAGGAACATTTTCTTGTCATTTTTTACTTTTATCTCCATTGAAAGTTTGATTTGGGTGCTTGTTGAGTGTATACTTTTTCTTCCATTACTTGTCCTTTTTTCGTCATGCCCCCAATCCGGTTTTATGAAGAAATAATTTAAAGTCACTTACTCTTTCAAGTAATCATATATAAATAAAATTTATTTGCATCCAAAAGAAGAGAACATTGAGAAACTACATTGTCTTTTGGTTGTTTTCATTCGTGTCCATTTAAGAAAAAGAAAGTATATTTCATAGCTTACATCATTCCAGAATTACCTTCTCCCTGTTGTAAATAGAGTTCATTGAACAAAAAATTGCATCATTCATTGTTATTTTCATATTATTAGGTCAAGGTCCTACACAACATTGGTGTCATTCATGTCTCCCTCTTGAGTAACAACAACTCTTAAAAACATTGTCAAATCTAAAAATCAATTAGTAACTTTTGTTTTCTAGGGCTCTTTTACACCAACATTAGCTAGGCTAGAGATTTGGAATAGGCTGTGAGACACACTCTCTAAAGTACAAAACACACAATAACATCTTGTGATAGGGAGTGTTTAATTCCATTTGCAACATTTTTTCCTCGGAAGCCCTTCTCACAGAAGGGTCAAACCCGAGGTCGCATTGAGATTGACAGAGTTACTCACCCTACTTTGTTGATATTAGTGTAGAGATTGTGCGTATTATGGGGGTCTCTTGAAGGTATACCCACAATGATGAGTGGAAGCCTCTCAGGTTGATTTCGGGCTAGATACCTTGCCTTTGTGTGTGGATTGGACTGTCGACTGTTTTCCCACGAATCACTATTGTTCTTGGTAGCCTTAGTTGTCTATCTTTTTAGGGTCTTACATGAGGTGAATGCGGAGGGGCAAGTCTTCACGGTACCTAGAACTAACGTTGGCCAGATTCACTCGGGCTCCTTGGAGGGTATACCCATGATTATGTGTGGGAGCTTGCACCAAGGTGTAAGTCTGTTAAGCAAGTTGTCAACGTAAATTTTCCACCTGCTTTTTCCTAACCCCTTCTTGTCTCGAATTCGTGACGTTGGATTTCATCACCAACTAGTGACTTTGAAATAAGAAGGTTTTGTTTTCTTGGTCTGATTCCTAGATTTTATTAGCAAGTGTTGTTTGTTTTCATAGTTGGCCATAGATTTTTTCTATAAAATTTTTGGTTCAGCCAACATTGACCCTCCACGTCGTTCGCATAGCATGCAAGGACTACCTCTGAAAGATCCAGAAGTTTTCGACCCTTGCTTCCTAACCCATTGAAGTGTTGTCCTCAACAGAGTGAGGTCCAGGACAATATACCATCTCAAGGAAAAAGAATTGATTCTCTAGATAATTATCAAATTGTTTCTGATTCTCTAGACGTTTTTCGAATACCTCTTGGATACGAGAGACGTATTCTCCAACTAAATTCATCTGGAGAACTTTTTGTTGACACTTATGGAATACCAACCAGACTTCTTACTGGCCCTAAAAACGAGGATCCCTTTTGGACCACCAACATATTTTGAAATCCAACTTCTAGGCGGAACCCTCCCAACTCGGAGGTAGGTGTTGATATACTTGTCGTCTCTGAACCACCCAAGACATATGTTACATTTATGATACCTTTAGATCACTTTAACAGTACAACTTGTTTTTTCTTCGTTGGTTCAGAGACACCGTCCGCTGGTCTCAACCCTCCCTCTTCAAATGACCCATTATATAATGGTCCCAAACACTACGACTATTCCCATTGGGAATACGATGGTTACCCAAGCTCCCATCGATACACCACTTTCGTCTAGACCTGTCCCATCTCTTCGTCATGGGTACCATGCTTTAAATACTTCCATACCCATTCCTACCCAACTTTCATCCAGAGTTTCTAGAATATTTACCCCTCCTGGATACAATGTTGCTGCTGGTTTCATTCCGACACCTTCCCAAGTCCCCTTCAAAGGGTCTTATCCACCTTTTTTGGGAGGATTTGGCCCGAGTGGATCCAATCCTATTGGGAGCTCTACTCCATCATTCACTTATTTTTTTTAGATTCTCGTTGGAGGACAATATAACATTAGGGGGAAAACTCAATTTGGAGGTCACAGCCAAATTGGAACACAACCCCTGCTTGGAGGACAACCCCAGCTTGGAAGTCCTACTCCACCTTATGGACATAAAATTCCAGGATTGTTAGCCCAGTATTGGAACCTTATCATCTAGGGAAATCCACAATTGTCTGGGGGGCAACAACCTCAAGTTATCTCTTTCATACCCCCTAGTTCGGGCTAGTAATATCTTGGTTCTTCCAATCCAATTTGGGGTTTGAATGTTCAATCTAGCGTCCCTTTTCAAGGGAACATCCCTAATCAATACAACTCTATGGGATACATTCCTCCACACTCACATCTGAATCTGTCAGGACCTTCACCTCACATGCAGACTGCTTATGGTCCTACTGGTATACCAATGGGACTTCCTTCCCAAAGTCACCAATATCCTCATGTGAATAGATAGTTACCCTTTTTAGCCACTTTGGACCTTCTTGACTTGTCTAGAAACTTGAATGAACCCATCCTGTATTCTCCCCATTGGCCCGTTATATCGACCAAGCTACCATCCGATATTCCAAAATTTGATGGTAAACCGAGAGAAGATCCAAACAAGCATGTCATGATTTTTCATCTTTGGTGTTCGTCCAACTCTTTGATAGACAATTCCATTCAGTTACGACTCTTCCAACGAACTCTTACGAGTTAGGCTGCAAAGTGGTATATAGAATTACCAAAAGGATTCTTCACCGACTTCAATACCCTAGCCATGGATTTTCTCACCCACTACCAGTTGCCATTCCGTTATGAAATGGGAACCGAGATTTTAAGTTCCTTCAAGCAAAATAAAGCCACCCATATCTCCGATCACATTCATGAGTGGAGACGAAGACGACGTTTGATCAAACTCGATATTCCCGATCAGTTATTGGCAGAATGGTTCACGAAATCCTTCATGAATAAAATCTCCCATGACATTGCCATGGGTGGAGTTGTCACAGAAGAACAGGCGATCAGTCGTGCTCAATACCTTGACCTCGTTTATTCACAAATAAGTACTCTTTACAATTTTCTCCTTGATGCACCTCGTCCTTCTACCACCACTACCTCAACTACCCCTGCTGCTTCTCATACGGCTGATGGTGTGAATGGCACTTTCCATGCTCAACCTCAATTTGCACAAGCCTCTCCCACCAATCCCAAGTCTACTACTTCTAATGTTCAAAATGCTTCATCTCCTACTCCTTCCACCGACAAAACCTCTGAGGTGAACTCCATTCAATCTACCCCTGTCAGGAAAAATAAATCTAAGAAATGGAAGGGTAAGAATAAGGAGGATAAAAATAACCTGCAATCTGAGAAAGCCAAAACTCAACCTGCCAATGATAAGGATAAGCGCAAACCCCGATACCTTTTCCTTATCTGTGGTGATGATCCCTACATGAAATATTGTCCAAGACGGCCCGAGGTTACTAAGTTCCTTCAAGGGACCGTGAAACCTCCCACACCTGTCGTTTTGTCCCAACCTTTCCCTTCTCACTAGCAGGCCCAAGTGGTCATCCACGACCAACCCTCTCCCTCCAATACTTCATATGTACTTATATGCATAGGTGATTCGAAAAAGAATGACGTTACACTTACCACTAGGGCCAAAGATTACTCTTCCTCAAAGGAGAAAGTTGATGATATACCACCTCTGTTGGTTCAACAGTCTCCCTCAACTTCACCTCCCAACGGTCCACTTCATTTCGAACAATCGATTCTTGGTACATTTCTTCTCCCTCCCTCAAAGGGCGTTATTCAAAAGTCTGCCTTCAACCCTCGTGCACGTGTTGCTCGGAACTACAGTATTGTAGAAGATATGGCGCAAGAACCTTCTGCGATGTTAGCTCTCAAAGTCCTTTAAAGTTTTCCTACTCAACGGAAGGCATTGTTAAAAGGTATTGGTGGAATTGACCCTACGGATACGAATTTGATAATTTTTGACCTGGAGGATCACATTCCAAGGCTACCCCCTCAACTTGCATTTCAAATACAAGTTGTTGTCACAGACAAGAACATTTGTAGAACCGTTATTGACGAGGGTGCCTTGACATACATAATGTATGTTGCTTGTTGGAAAGCCATTGGCTCTCCTCCCTTAACTGAATCACACAACATGCTCAAAGCCTTCAATGGCTCTGGCTTTAAACCCTATAGTGTCCTCCCCTCGTTGCCTGTTACGTTAGAAGACAAATCGATCAATGTTGTAGTTGAGGTCTTTGATGCACCTCTTGATTACAACCTCTTGCTTGGCCATAGCTGGATTGATTCCATGTGTGCAGTTGTAACTCTTTTTTGTGTCATACGTTTTCCACACCAGGGAAAAGTTGTTACAGTAGACCAATTGGCCTTTTTTAACTCTGATGTTAGTACTAGAAACATACCCTTCATTTCAAAGACACCCCCTGGGTATGATAATTTCGGTGTGGGTCTACTAAAAGATTCAACTCTGATGGGTACTTTCCCGATCCCACCACTCGATGTTCCACCTCTTTTGGTTGCCTCGATCAACATGATTTCCACCTACATTCGCGAAACCCCCGCATCTTTCAACCCATGGATAGTACCCGCACCTGGTGATTATCTTCGCTATGGCGACCAAATGCCTTTAAGTCCGGTTGAATCCGCTTATCAAGCCATTCAATCGACAAACCCCTCCACTACCTCTCTTGGTGATTCATCTCCTGATCCATTCCATATTATTTTTCCCACGGACAAGATGATCATGTCGGTTATGTGCATGGAAGACAACCCATGGGATGATGGGCATCATCGTTCCATCCTCTTCCTAGAACAACACGCCTTAAAGAGTTACCAACAGACCTCGACTCTGTCGACTGTTTTTTTCGTCTCTTTTGTTCCCGAGTCTACACATGATGTGTTATATGAAGGGAACTTGAGAAATATTTCACCCACCATCCCCCTCAACATATCCATTAAACCTAGAGTTGTCGAAAATGTTCACATCGGTGCTTCGTGTTCCACAAATGAGGTTGTCACATATAAGTCCCTTTTTCAGGAGTTTCGTGACATCTTCGCCTGGAGCTATGAAGAGATGTCGGGTATTGACCCTGATATTATTGTTCTCCTCTATGAACAAGATCATGATCTACTAGGAGCCGAAAATTTTGAAGCGATGTGGCGAGGTCCTTATATCGTCAGACGAGTGTTAGAGAAGGGAGCTTATGAGTTAGTGGATTATGATGGAATTCCTTTGAGTGAACCCAGAAATGGGCTTTACTTGAATAAATACTATGCTTAAACCATCTTTGCATGAGTGCTTGTATTTTTATTGTATCATACTCTTTTGTGCTACTTTTGTATGTTATTTGGTTTCGACCCCCAATTGTTTACCTTATGTTGTGCATGGTTTCCAGATGTCGGTGTCTTCACTACCGTATATTGGCTTCGCTGATGGTGCTAGTCGTAGTACTTAGAACCTAGTTTATTCTTTTTGGTCAATCTACACACCTACACATGAACTTATCAGTCTGTAAGGTGTCTGCCTTGGTCGTGCAACCAATAATATTGCAGAATATAGCTCAGTCATCAAATTGTTGACTGATGCTATTTCACTTGGGATTTGTCATCTTGTTGTACAACTTGATTCACAGTTAGTAGTGCTACAATTAAGTAACATCTATACTATCTGAAGCCCTATTTTGTTACGGGTATATTTACGAATTTGCCTCTTGGAATGTTATTTTCAATATATTGGGTATCAACACATTCCTAGATGTCTAAATACGTTAATCGATGCATTTTATGTGTTAGACAGACATTTAAGACATTTATAAATCCAATCACACATCACATGTTGTATATAAAGAAAAGTAAGTCGATAGAAGCCTCATGTATATATATAACGATAAAATGTTTTACAAAAAGGTGTTTTCTGTCCAGAGACCAAAATATCAAAATATGAAGCCCATGAATTCTACAAAATAACATCATAGATGTTTCTCATGGTAACATACTACTACCCGTGCTACTCTGTGAAGTAATTGGCTGAGTGAACCAGACACACCTACGATGTGGCACTGATAACGCCTCGAAATCTATTGATCGATATATCTAGGATGTCCGCTGTCAAACCCTCTAAATTCTACTCGACTTCTTCATAATTGTCAGTGTCCCATCCTGCTACTACCGCTGCTTCCCCTCACCTCTGAATGGGGGAAGTTCTCAGAGGTCGATGTGGGCCTACATCGGCATGGTCAAAACAATTTTGATTAGTCATTGGATAGAGAGAAGAAAAATCATCTTATATTCTAAAAAATTCACAAAAACACCATAAAACCAAAATGTTTTTCTTTCCTAGGTCCCCCCACTGAAAACCCTCAGGTAGAACTAAATCGGGGTCACCTCGAAAGTCCAAGCCAACATAGGTGTAATCATCTATCATCAATATATGTGGCCTTAACCAGATAAAGAATGCAACATTGTATTTAATAATGGGGCCCACTACATGCCCCATTAATCACATGGTTAGATTCATACTTACAGACGAAGGGGTTGAAGACCCTGTATCTCATCATTTTAGTCCAAGTTGCGATGAAGTATTTATGATTTGTATTTGACACACAGATCCACTTTGTATGTCTCGTGGTTGTGTCTGAACTTAAGCTTTCTAATACAGAGATCCATAGTGTATTTCTGGTGGCTATGTAGAATCTTGACAACATGGATCCATGGTGTATAATTGGTGGCCATGAATTAAATCACTTGTAGTCTGAGCATGGGAATGCTTACCTTAGAAATAGTATAATTTTATGCAGATGCTTGATTGTTTGCAGGTTCTCAATTGGTGCACTCTTTGTTCTTGACACACACACGCTTTTTACAAAGTATTTTGGCTGTCACAAGTTTCAGCCTCATACTTTGGGGGGCATTCTGTTACACATTATTTTTCTCACTCTGATGATGACTCTATATGCATGTGTTCAGGCTCTCAAAACAATCTTTTACATGAGAAAAATGACTAAGTTCTTCCCCTACAAGGCATATTTTTAGAATGACGTCGCAGGCAGACAATGGTACATAGTGCGGAAATCTTTGATTTCCGTAGGCCACTCTATGCCTGGCTCGCAGGATTTCCACATGCTGCTATATAGGTAGGGTGCGACGAGATTTGAAGCTAAGGAAAGGAAGAACTTTCACGAAGTTTCTAGAAGGGGAATCTTCTGGAATGTGAGGTGGCGTCCATATGGTTGTGATCCTACTGGCTTCTCTGATTTGGTGGGATCATCCTCATCCTTGTAACCACTTCATATTCTCCTATGTAATAATGGATTTCTCATGGAAAAGGTGAAGCAAGATTGAGCAAAGAATTGTTGAAAGAATAGGCTGAAGACTGTGTGAAGAATCCTATTACAACTAATGCTTGAGGCCTCCATTTGTCCATCAAGCTTTTGTGGGCCATCTTCATACAAATTTAGAGCAAGCGTGTGTGTGTGTTGGAACAAAGGACCACCGGAAGGGAACTTGCGACATCAAGGCAATTTGGTTGTATCTTCCACTTTTACTTAATATGATATGGTGACATGTTTCTTTCCCATAAAATCATTAGTGTTTTATTACATGACTCCTTGATCACATGTTTAGGTCTCCATTGAATCTACAATTGTTGCTTTCACTTTGGTTGGTTTGTGTCATTGCAGATCTGATCTCACAAGAGCACCGTAGCGAAGCAGGGACAATATAGATATAAGGAAGCGATATCTAAAGGTATGTCATCTATTTCTTCTTTGGTAGTAAACTCAATGGTAGTAACTTAGGGAAAGCGTCATGTCCTGTCTTGTTTTTTTCTAGATCCAAGTGGATCTAGGGAGATTAATTTATGTCCACATTCACCGATTTATCCAATAAAAGATGTTGTAAACACTTTTCTACATAAAATTATATCAGCCTTATGGTTGTAACATTCAAAGTATTACAACAATAAAATCATCCACTGAAATCCCCACAATTTTTTCGAAAAAGTGTGCTAGGCCAAGGAGAGTAAATGTGCAAACTTTGAGCAAAATCCAATGGTTGATAAGAGAGTTATTAAATAAAACAAGTTAGGGTTTCTGCAGCCCTAATGGCCGAAGATATAATTCTATAACAACAAGAAGAAGTAGAGGGAGAGATGGGACGCCCTAGTGGGCGAAGAGTCCTCTCACTTAGGCAAACCAGCTTCAAGCAAGTAAACTTTCAAAAGACCGAAAATTGTGTTTCCCAAGGCAATGATTTTATATCTCCAATGCAAAAATGTATGACTAGTGCCTTTACTATTGGGTTAATGGAGTCAAATACAAAAAGAGCTTAAAGAAGCTACCTCCTTGGGTGTGTAATCCCTTTTACTTCCCAAGGAAAGTTTCTCTAGGCTAGGGTGTAAGCTAAGAGGGTGTATGCCTTATATTTCTCTTAGCAAACCCCTGTTAAATCAATAAGATGAAGCATAAAATGATGAAGGCTAACGTGGAGGTGTATGCCCTTATACTTCCCACCTAGTTCCTAGCAGAATAACCTTGACTTGAAACAAATGATAGCAAAAAAGTAAAAACCATACCAATTCAAGGAAAAATACCAAGATAATCCACCGCAATAGCATTAGAATAGCCTTCCAAAGCTAGAACATCACTTCTTCCATCAACCATTCATAATTATATCCATAGATAAGTGAAAAATAGATAAAAGAGCCAAGAGGGCCGAAAATTTCACACCAAGTCCTCTCACAAGAGGGAGATTTGTATTTAAAGTGAGATCTTATGATCTCTATTTATATTAAAAGTAGCTAACATAGTTTGTCCATAAATTAAGGAGTAAAACACGATATTAGGGGTCAAAAACCCTAATGTTTCCCCCTTAACAAAGTAATATTAAACAATTCACTTAAAATTTCACTTTTTGCACAAATAAAACCCTAATTTAGGAGGGCGTCGCCCCTTTAGGGAATGTTTTTTCACTTTGAGGAAGTCGTTGGTGTTGGAGAAGCATGGATGGGCCTCCAAAGGCCATGTGTTAATCATCTAGGCACTCATATCATGGTGAAGACCCTATTCTCCTGAAAACTTCCATGTGTCAAAGAGTGGCACCTCACCACCTAGCCCTAGCCCCCAAGATCATGACGTCATGCTCAAAAGTGGAACGTTTTTCCCCTCATTAGAAAATCGTTTGGCAAGTAAGGGGTGGGACATGTTTTTCAAGTCATCATCAAGTTCGTACAAGTTTGATCTCTCTCATCTAGCATGCAGGCCCCAGGCATCCAACATGTGGGCTTGTAGCCCCATGGAAGCCCAAGCTAGGATTTTTCTACCAAAACTGTCCACCAGCTAGGTCTTGCAAAGACAAATGAGCTCACCCTCCAAGGATCTCAAGTAATAACATCATGATAAGTGAATCCAATCAATAAATAAGCCATCTAAACATGTGCATCAAATATCACTATATCAAACAATTAATAGCTCACATACACTATGCGACTTGTCAAGCTTGAATATGGGAGGGTTGACGAGGTGTCCTATTGGGTAGATATTTCCCTAGGTCAATGAGATATTCCAAGAGATCCCTCTCTAAGCAATGTAAAGTGGATGAAGTGGTAGGGGTCAAGGCTCAATGGAAATAGGGATCATGACATATAAGGGATCGCAGTGTCTCATTCATGGGTGCCTTTGTAGAGGGTGTGTGGTACCTTTGTCTACAATGTACTTTTTCCAATCCCGTCAATTTCCTTTTATCTTTATTTGTTTATATTTTCTTTCATAAAAGCATAAGGAGAGATTGAAGGTCACTGCCTTGGCGTGATGACCAGGTGGTGGCAATGTCACTCACAAACACTTAATGGAAATGAGAAGGTTGGCTCGTGATCAGGTCCCCTTTCTCTCAGCCATGCAACTAAGAGCCATGTCCCTGGTTTGATGACCAGATGATGACAATTTCATACCACTAGATATCCATGGACGTGATAGGTCGGCTCATGATCAGACCTCCTATCCTTCAACTAACCTTTCAACAATTATTTATTATATTTTGGGTCCCATTTGTTCAAAGATAAGTGTTTCATTGCTTTCTTGGGTGATCCCTGGGTGAAACATGTGGAAGGTTTATATAAGGATTTTATCTTTCACCCAAAATCAACCCCTCTGTGCCTTTAGCCCCTTCTTCCCATAGAATGAGGGACAACCCCTTCTTGGGTCAATACGCCATAAAATCCCAAGAGATAAGGAAATGGAAGGGAACAATGATGGAAAGTGGTAAGTATGGTAGAAAATGGTACGATGGTTCATTAAGGGAGTTCCCAGTAGAAAAACCATCCCCAAGGAAAACCACTTACTATGGTACAATGTCAACCACCAAGGTGAAGCAGGGAAAAAGGCATAATTTACAAGCATATATCATGAAATCTAGAGAAATCTAAGATACGACATAATCAAATGGCTTAAATATTGAATTGATGCTCACCATAATACTGACTTGTACTTCATGGAGCAAGGTCCACTGCCTTCCGGAAGCCAACTGGTGTGGTGGATGCCATCTGCAAGCCTATGACCATCTATGGTGGTGAGTAGGTTTCCCATCAGTGCAAAGGGTACTACTAGACATGTAGTCTCTCGATACTCCATATCTGCAACTTGAGGGCCTCGAGACATCATATCCTTAGTTATACACAAAGTTGGGATAACATGTAGCATTCTACTTCATTTCTCAATGAGTCAAAACTATTTTGGTTTTTGCTATATGCTTCATAAGATCTTCTAGGATAACTATTATTTAAGTACCTTGCATAGTTGCTTCTATTCTTGGCATAGGCTCTACAGTTTACATCTTTATGTCCAAAATTAACACAATTAAAAAAATGACCATAAAATAATCTTTGATACATTGAAGTAGAGTATCTTATTTGTGATGCACTCCTTATGAATTCGTCTTCTTTATTTCTAGAATGATCTTGTTTGGGGGATTTCATTATGTTAGCGCTCAAATGCACACCATCAAAATTTTAAACACCTTCATCAACTTAGAGCTAGATTTATCAAATCTTTAGATCTTTTGCCCATTGTTATAAACTCCAAATTGTCTATTGAGTCTTGATGAGTTCTCTTCTATCGCTTTTGCCCACAAATCGTATCTTATTTGTGATGCACTCCTTATGAATTCATCTTCTTTATTTCTAGAATGTTCTTGTTTGGAGACTTTCATTATGTTAGCGCTCAAATGCACACCATCAAAATTTTAAACACCTTCATCAACTTAGAGCTAGATTTATCAAATCTTTAAATCTTTTGCCCATTGTTATAAACTCCAAATTGTCTATTGAATATTAATGAGTTCTCTTCTATCGCTTTTGCCCAAAAATCCTGTGATCTCTAATCTGCATTCCTAAATGATAAAATCATTATCCAAAATTACTTATTGTCATACCTTTTTCTTCATTC
>JZKD02S0422654.1:163050-173651 GCA_000966675.3 Picea glauca | reverse complement strand
ATGAGAGGTCTTGGTTAGTGCAGTTGGCCACAGGGACCAAGAGGAAGGTCACTGAATTGGTTAAGTCCTATTCGGTGGACATGAAAGGAATGAGCACTAAGGCTGAATTGAACATCCTGCCTTTAGGCTCATATGATTGCTTAATTGGGATGGACTGGTTGGACCGGCACCATGCCCTTCTGGATTATCGTAACAAGAGGTTCACATGTTTGGACGAAGAGGGAAAGCAGGTAAGAATCCAAGGGATTCCCAGAGCCGTGGCTGTGAGGAAAATCTCAGCTACGCAGCTGAAGAAATGTTACCGGAAAGGCTGTCAATTATTTGCAGCACGGGTGGAAGAGGTATTCGAAAATGTGGTCTCGAATTTGGAAGACCACAGGGTGCTCAAAGAATTTGAGGACGTGTTTCAGGAGGTGCCTGGACTACCTCCGAAGAGGGACATTGACTTTTCTATAAATCTAATGCCTGGAGCAGCTCCAGTTTCGAAAGCTCCTGATAGGATGAGTACGCCAAAGCTGAAAGAGTTGCAATTGCAACTCGAAGAGATATTAAAGAAAGGCTACATTCGTCCCAACGTGTCACCATGGGGAGCCCCAGTCCTATTTGTGAAGAATAAAGATGGGACGTTGAGGTTGTGCATTGACTTTCGACAGTTGAATAAAGTCACTGTTAAGAACAAATATCCTCTACCAAGGATTGATGATCTTTTTAATCAGTTGAAGGATCCGAAAGTATTTTCGAAAATAGATCTTCGATCTGGATATCATCAAGTGAGGATAAAAGATGAAGACATCAACAAGACCGCCTTCAGAACAAGGTACAATCATTATGAGTTTACAGTGGTGCTGTTTGGATTGTCCAACGCGCCTGCTGTCTTTATGTGCTTAATGAATGGAGTGTTCAGAAATTATCTGGACAAGTTTGTCATAGTATTCTTGGATGATATCTTGGTGTACTCCAAGACAGAGGAAGAACACGAACAACATCTTAGAATGGTGTTGCAGGTGTTGAGAGAACACCAGCTTTATGCAAAACTGAGCAAGTGATCATTTTACCAATAGCAGATCCATTATTTTGGACACATTATATCTGAAGAAGGGATCGCTATGGATCCTGAGAAGGTACAGGCCATTCAAGAGTGGTCAGCGCCAAGAAGGATTTGTAGTTTGCTATGAATCCCGAAAGCTGAAAGAGCATGAAAAGAATTATGTCGCTCATGATTTATAGCTGGCAACAATTGTCCATGCCTTGAGGAAATGGAGACATTACCTCATAGGCAAGAAATTCGAGTTGAGAACAGACCATAATGGTTTGAAGTATTTATTTGGTCAACCAACTTTAAATGCCAGGAAAATTAGATGGCTAAAATTTCTGTGCGAATATGACTTTGATATCAGGCATATCAAAGGGAAGGACAATAAAGTGGTTGATACACTCAATAGAAAAGTGCATGAATTACATGCTACAACCATTAGCATGTACAAAACTGAGTTGAAAGACAAAATTCTTGAAGCTGCAATTGTTGATTTGTAGTACAAAAGACTTGTAGCAAAGCTACAACAACATGAGAAACCACAAACCAAGGAAAGTTACACCTTGGGAACTGATAGTTTACTTCTGTATAAAAACAGAGTGTATGTACCTAATGACCGAGAATTGAAGCTGGCAATTCTAAAAGAAATGCATAATGTGACTTATGTTGGTCATCCTGGATATCGGAAAACTGTGGAAGCAGTCAAAATCCATTATTTTTGGCTAGGTATGAAGAAGGAAATTGTTGAATACATCACCAGATGTATGGAATGCCAGATGGTCAAGGCTAAGCACAAACACCCAGCAGGGTTGTTGCAGCCTCCTATTCCTTAGTGGAAATGGGACGTGGTAACAATGGATTTTATCACAGGATTTCCCAGGACAAGCAAGCAACATGATTCAATCATGGTGGTGGTGGACAAGCTTACTAAAGCTGCCCATTTTATTCCACTGAAAACCACCCATAGAGCAGCAGATGTTGCCGATATCTTTTTAAATGAAGTTGCATGCTTGCATGGAATTCCTAAGACAATTGTGTCTGATAGGGACCCGAAATTGACTTCGAATTTCTGGAGAGGATTGTTCAAGGGATTCGGAACGAATCTGAACTTCAGTACCGCATATCATCCCGAGTCTGATGGACAGACAGAGAGAGTAAACAAAGTAATAGAAGACATGCTAAGAATGTATGTGATGGATAAACCATCAAGGTGGGAAGACTACCTGCATTTGGTAGAATTCTCTTACAATAATGGGTACCATTTATCATTGAAGATGAGCCCATCCGAAGCGCTTTATGGAAGAAAGTGCAACACTCCAGTGAGCTGGGATAACCAAGCTGACAGAACGGTAGTTGGACCTGAACTACTCAAAGAGATGGAAGGTCAAATGATAAAAATCAAACAGAATCTGAAAGCTTCCCAGGACAGGCAGAAAAGTTACGTTGATGGTAACAGAACCCATAGAGAATTTAAAGTGGGTGACCATGTTTTCCTGAAAGTGAAAACTAACAGAAGTTCCCTGAAATTGGGGAGTTGCGCCAAGTTGGCAGCAAGATTTTTTGGGCCATTTGAGATCCTGGAAAGGATTGGGCCAGTTGCATACATGCTTGCATTACCTCCATCTATGACTGTACATAATGTATTTCATGTTTCACTGATTAAGAAATATGTACCCGATGCTAATCATGTTATCGATTGGAATGTGATTCAGGTGGAACCATAGGGTGTCTTGCAAGTGCATATTGTGCGCATATTGGACAGGAAAAGCAAATAGCTCCAGAATCGATCTATAGAACTTGTAAAGGTCCAGTGGATCTGGTATGGTCTTGAGGATGCGACATGGGAGCATGAAGACGTTATGCGGGCAGAGTACCCGCATCTTTTTGAAAATTTTGAAAGGCATGTAGATGTTGTGTAAAGTTGCACTGAGGACAGTGCAAAAATAAGGGGAAGGGGATTGTAGTGTCCCCAAGGCCGAGCCTTGTTGTAAACCATGTTTTGAAAGGAATTTTAATTATGTTTTATAGGCTGGTGAGCCAAGTTTTGTATAACTGGTAGGCTTATGTGTTTGTTAGGCCAGGAAGCCTAAGTGTTGAAGGCCAGGAGCCTGCTGATGTACTTGTATGTATGCAGAATGATTAATAAAACATAAACATCGCCAGGTGCAGACCGACCACGATGAATGAGTGAAGGGGGACTGAGCATCCATAGAGTGGGCAAGGGAAAAGGGGCTGGAGGTGGGGAAAAGAGGCTAAGTGTTGAGCCTAGAGGGCTTAAGCCTTGGGAATAATATTTTAATATTATTCCGAAAGAGAAGTGCATTATATGTTTTAACCTAAGTCCTTTTGAAGGACATGTGATTTCCAAATGGTGGGAGGCACACACATTGCCAGAACGCATTGCAGTCACATGGGCGACAAGTGTCAACCCTGACCATGCAATAGAAAGCCGCGATGAGCCGTGTTGAGGGTTCTTTTCTCCAGGTCGTCTCATGGACTGCCAGGGGGAAACGGATCTGACCCCTACAGAAACACCCTCGTACATCTTCTGAACCGTCGCAACCTGCGTTGACCCTTGCGTGGATTGTCTGTCATGCATTCCCGACACCAGAGCATGAGTCTATCCTGGGCAGGGCGGATGGGAAATGACCATTCTACCGGGCGGGGAGAAGGGGAGAGCCTGTGTATGTATTTGCAAACCCGTGTACATCCTCTATTCGGAGAGCGGAGAATATTATGTCCGTTTGAAAGGCTAGTTCACTCTTTACCCGTTCGAAACCAGGGAGTCTGGGTAATTTCCTGCATGGATTATTGTCACACATTTTCAGAACAAACACCGTGAGACCTTGCCACCATTGTTGAGCTTGTGTGAGAAGCCCGAGTCTGTATTCCTGATTGTCTGAGGTGGTCACACGGTGCTGATATGCGCATATCATACTGGTCAGAGTAAGCCTGTGTTGAGATTGTGCCTATATGCGATCTCTCTCTAGGTGAGCGAGGTGGATGTTGTTGGAAGAGGCTTCTTCCAGAGAGTGCACAGCACCATCTATGGGCTCTGAGACTTCCTGATCCAGCCTGTTGGCGAGACCCAGAGAGGGAGTTTAGCACCGATGGACTGTGCGTGTGAAGGTGTATACTCTCGGGCGGAACAGGCATGTGGGGAATGAGAGTCTGGTAGTAGTGGGCATAAGATGGCATCTTTGGGAAGAACCTTTCCAGATACTTCTGTGTTGTTTCCCTGTAACCTCAGCCTAGCCTAGAATTCCTTGCCTTGGGGTGGAGCTCAGTCCCAGCTCGGGGGTGATCCACTGCTGAGTTGACGAGCAGTGTGGTCTAAGGCTGGGTGGTTCGTGGAAGGCCTGCACTTGGATTGTGGATTTCACCGCTATTACAAGATAAGTGTTTAACTATGTTTTATCACCTTTTTATCAATATGCTTTGTATCTCTGTGTATTAAAATGACCATGCCTTCTGCTGTGTATCTGGATTAATGTAATTGCCATGGAGTTTTTATGTTAAAATGACTCTTATGATTACTCTGAGGATAAACGTATTTCATTGCTCAAATGCATGCAAGTAACAATGACTCAGAATGTGTTATTCCACGTAGTATCACTTACACGGTAGCCAAGGCGTGCTACAGATAACTCTAACTTAACTATCCAGCAGTGTGTAGCATCCCTGGGTAGAGTTGCGAAAAGGGGTGTTACAAATTGGTATCAGAGTGAAGGTTTTGACACTGAGCCTAGATGGGCCAGTGGAGCGGTCTTTGGACTGAGAATGCGAGGGTAAATTGAGTCAGGAGGACCAATTTCGGACCCTGGTTTTCTCCGAAGCGTCAAGGAGACACTTGACACATTTTTTTATATTAATAACTCAGGAAGTTTAGCGGTGCAGTGAAACTGTAGCTGATGTGGTCTACGGCATCGGGGAGACAGGTCTCTACACCAATGGTGTTAGAACCCTAGGATCTGTTCGGGAGGGAAGGCGATCCCTCGTGACCGTCGGATCTGGAAAAATGTGCATAAGGATTAAAATTCCTTTGGAAATGACACCGGAGTGTGGAAATCGCGATACGCGAAGTCCCGAGGAAATATGAGCCATTCGATTGGTAGGACACGTGTCACAAGATCCTCTCTATTGGGGATTCGGACATCGAAGGTCAGAGAGGGAAGTCCTTCGACTTCGCAAGTGGCGAAGTCGTGAGAGAATCGCAGCCATCCATCTAAGGAGGACAGGTGGCAGCAATCGCAAAGTCGCGAAGTGCCGAAGAGATCTAGGATTCGGGTCTCGCGAATGCGGAAGTTCGCAGGGTGAGGGCCCAAGAGTTGGGTGCTCTAAGTCGCAAAGTCATGAGGAGCGAAGACAACCGTTGGATCCAGGTCAAGGGAGGACCGTTGGAGCAAGAACCCCATCGCTTATCGCGCATTCGGGGGTTCAGAGGTTGAGAGGGGTCACTTTCGACTACAGAAGTCGCGAAGTGCCGAGAGCCGAGGATTGTGTGGACACGTGGAAGACCCATAAGGTGGGGCCCGCATGATAGATAGACAGACGCGCGTCACCTAGAGAAGGCAGTCAACACTCCATTGACTTCTCGCGTCTCATGGATTCGTAAGATAAGATCTCAGGAGCTCGACATTGAAACTCGCAAAGTCATGAAGTAGCGAGAACGAGAGGAGAAAAGTCAACATCGCTTCTCATGGTTTCGTGAAAGGGACGTTCCAGGGTTGGATGTCACCACTCATGAAGGTGCGAGTAGAGAAGAGTGCTAACACTTAGAGCTAGACCTAGACTATGGTCATGCATAGGAGACCCTAGCGAGGAGAGAGCCATAACTTGTCACATCTTGGGTATCAGCGTTTAGAGGAATGAGTCGAAGGTTTTTGACTCATGAACTCACGAGATCGTGAGTTGCGAAAAGGGTGACTTGGGTTTCGTATATTTAACTGTCGGATCTCCGTGGACCGAGATTCCGAAGTTTCGAAGTCCTAGAAATTACAGAGCCAGACAGCTTAGAAAACTTTGTGAAGTTGAAATGTCTTTCGTTCTTGTTCATATTAGTTATAAATTTTGTGGATTGTTCATGAAGTTTAATGGCCTAACAAATTTCGAATTCAATTGCACGGTGCATGTGCAGAGTTCAACGAAGGCCAGAGCTCTAGTTAATCAACGCCAAGTATGGAGTGGGGAAGAGTGCAGATTACCCCTGAAATGGAAGACGAATGGGAAGAAAAGGATGTCAATATGGGAGTGGAGGTATCGAACTCCAATGGGCACGAAAAAGAGATGGATAAGAAAGAACATATGATGCAACTCATCGAAAAATTGTAGGAAGATGCCCAGGCTCACCTAGATGATAGCCAAAAGCTCATAAAAATCCGAGATCGGCAGGGTGAATTCAATTTAAGAATGTTGAAGAGCCTAGAAAGAATAGAGAAGAAACTCTAGAAAGAAAGAGACTCAAGTACGACAGAGATTCGCAAAACCCATAGGAGAAGAGGTAGGTCGAGGAGTGGGAGTTGACATCTTAGTCGCTCCCAAAGACGTTCTGACAGTAAGACACACAGTAGTTCAATACCATCCCCTACCAGAAAACATCGAAAATCTGGAAGAGAGGAATTGAAAGGAGAGATGAACAAGATTAAACCTCCAACATTCGATGGAGAACATAAGAAGGAGGAAGATGTTGAGACCTGGTTGCTTGGCATGAAGAAATAATTCCAACTGCAGAATTATTCTGCCCATGCGGAAGGAAGAATTGCGATGTACCAACTGAAAGGAAAAGCATCCATGTGGTGGGATCAGTTTGTACAAGTGTGGCACATCAGAGAGAAAAAGGTCACTTGGAAGGAATTTAAGAGGTATTTCGAGAAGAAATACCCGACTAAAAGATACTATGACAGAAAGATGAAGGAGTTCTTCGAACTCAAGTTGGGCAGTATGACCATGGATGAGTATGAACGAAGTTTTCTAGAACTACTAAAGTATGTTCCATTTATCAAAGACGAGGCTATTAAAATTCAGAGGTATCTGAGTGGACTGCCACCTTCTATTGGTGACAAAATTCAATATGATGATCCTAAGACTATTGAAGAAACGATAAGAAGGGTGAAATGCCTATACAAACAACAAAGAGAAAAGCCTACCTTTCGGAAGGCTTGGGATGACCAGAAGAGGTTTAAGAAAGAACAAAGGTAGAAGGGAGACAAGCCTTCCTTTTACCGAAATAGTCGTTAGGGATAACCATCGTTTAGAGAGCCAAGAAAGACTAAAGAGGGTGCAAAAAGATAAGTACTGACACCCATTCAGTGTTGGGGTTGTCAATGAAACCACAAGTACTGAGATTGTCCCCATAAAAATGGTAAGGCGAGAATTGTACATATTGTCCAGCAAGCTGAAACGGTGGAGGATATGGGCAGCAGAATGCCGAGGATCTACGCAGCCCTGGACAACAAGCAAGCAGAAATTAAATCGCACATGATTGAAGTGGAAGGTATGATTAACAACCGACCCCTTGTTATTTTAATTGATTCAGGGGCTAGCCATAGTTATGTATATCCTAGAGTGGTGGAAATTTTGCATCTAACAAGAAGAAAACATGAGAGGTCTTGGTTAGTGCAGTTGGCCACAGGGACCAAGAGGAAGGTCACTGAATTGGTTAAGTCTTGTTCGGTGGACATGAAAGGAATGAGCACTAAGGCTGAATTGAACATCCTGCCTTTAGGCTCATATGATTGCTTAATTGGGATGGACTGGTTGGACTGGCACCATGACCTTATGGATTGTCGTAACAAGAGGTTCACATGTCTGGATGAAGACATAAATCAGGTAACAATCCAAGGGATTCCCAGAACCGTGGCTGTGAGGGAAATCTCAGCTACGCAGCTGAAGAAATGTTACCGGAAAGGCTGTCAATTGTTTGCAGCACGGGTGGAAGAGGTATTCCAAAATTTGGTCTCGAATTTGGAATACCACAGGGTGCTCAAAGAATTTGAGGACATGTTTCAAGAGGTGCCTGGACTACCTCCGAAGAGGGACATTGACTTTTCTATAAATCTAATGCCTAGAGAAGCTCCAGTTTCAAAATATCCTTATAGGATGGGTATGCCAGAGCTGAAAAAGTTGCAATTGCAGCTCGAAGAGATATTAAAGAAAGGATACATTCGTCCCAGCATGTCACCGTGGGGAGCCCCAGTCCTATTCGTGAAGAAGAAAGATGGGACGTTGAGGCTGTGCATTGACTTTCGACAGTTGAATAAAGTCACTGTCAAGAACAAATATCCTCTGCCAAGGATTGATGATCTTTTTGATCAGTTGAAGGATCCGAAAGTATTTTCGAAAATAGATCTTCGATCTGGATATCATCAAGTGAGGATAAAAGATGAAGACATCAGCAAGACCGCCTTCAGAAAAAGGTATGGTCATTATGAGTTTACAATGGTTCCGTTTGGATTGTCCAACGCGCCTGCTATCTTTATGTGCTTAATGAATGGAGTGTTCAGAAATTATTTGGACAAGTTTGTCATAGTATTCTTGGATGATATCTTGGTGTACTCCAAGATAGAGGAAGAACACGAACAACATCTTAGAATGGTGTTGCAGGTGTTGAGAGAACACCAGCTTTACGCAAAACTGAGCAAGTGCTCATTTTACCAAAAGCAGATCCATTATTTGGGACACATTATATCTGAAGAAGAGATTGTTGTGGATCCTAAGAAGGTACAAGCCATTCAAGAGTGGTCAGCGCCAAGAAATGTGACAAAAGTTAGATCCTTTATGGGTCTAGCAGGTTATTATAGGAGGTTCATAGCCGGATTTTCAAGGATAGCTCATGCTATGACTTCCTTGCAAAGGAAGGAGAAGAATTTCTAGTGGACTGAACAATGTGAGAGCAGCTTCCAGCAATTGAAGCAGCTGCTCACTAGTGCTCCAATCCTAAAGGTTGATGATCCAAGTAAGGATTACGTAGTGTGTACAGATGCGTGTAAGGAGGGGCTGGGAGGAGTTCTCAGCCAAGAAGGATTTGTAGTTTGCTATGAATCCCGAAAGCTGAAAGAGCATGAAAAGAATTATGCCACTCATGATTTAGAGCTGGCAGCAGTTGTCCATGCCTTGAGGAAATGGAGACATTACCTCATAGGATAGAAATTCGAGTTGAGAACAGACCATAACGGTCTAAAGTATTTATTTGGTCAGCCAACTTTAAATTCCAGGCAAATTAGATGGCTGGAATTTCTGTGCGAATATGACTTTGATATCAGGCATATCAAAGGGAAGGACAATAAAGTGGTTGATGCACTCAACAGAAAAGTGCATGAATTACATGCTACAGCCATTAGCATGTACAAAACTGAGTTGAAAGACAAAATTCTTGAAGCTGCAATTGTTGATTTGCAGTACAAAAGACTTGTAGCAAAGCTACAGCAACATGAGAAACCACAAACCAAGGAAAGTTACACCTTGGGAACTGATAGTTTACTTCTGTATAAAAACAGAGTGTATGTACCTAATGACCAAGAATTGAAGCTGGCAATTCTAAAAGAAGTGCATAATGTGACTTATGCTGGTCATCCTGGATATCAGAAGACTGTGGCAGTAGTCAAAATCCATTATTTTTGGCCAGGTATGAAGAAGGAAATTGTTGAATACATCACCAGATGTATGGAAGCCAGATGGTCAAGGCTGAGCACAGACACCCAGCAGGGTTGTTGCAGCCTTTACCTATTCCTGAGTGGAAATGGGATGTGGTAACAATGGATTTTATCACAGGATTGCCCAGGACAAGCAAGCAACATGATTCAATCATGGTGGTGGTGGACAAGATTACTAAAGCTGCCCATTTTATTCCACTGAAAACCACCCATAGAGCAACAGATGTTGCTGATATCTTTTTAAAAGAAGTTGCACGCTTGCATGGAATTCCGAAGACAATTGTGTGTGATAGGGACCCAAAATTCTCTTCGAATTTCTGGAGAGGACTGTTCAAGGGATTCAGAATGAATCTGAACTTCAGTACCGCATATCATCCCGAGTCTGATGGACAGACAGGGAGAGTAAATAGAGTAATAGAAGACATGATGAGAATATATGTGATGGATAAACCATCAAGGTGGGAAGACTACCTGCATTTGGTAGAATTCACTTACAATAATGGGTACCATTCATCATTGAAGATGAGCCCATTCGAAGTTCTTTATGGAAGAAAGTGCAACACTCCAGTGAGCTGGGATAACCCAACTGACAGAACGGTAGTTGGACCTGAATTACTCAAAGAGATGGAAGGTCAAATGATAAAAATCAAACAGAATCTGAAAGCTGCCCAGGACAGGCAGAAAAGTTACACTGATAGTAACAGAACCCATAGAGAATTTAAAGTGGGTGACCATGTTTTCCTGAAAGTGAAAACTAATAGAAGTTCGCTGAAATTGGGGAGTTGCGCCAAGTTGGATTTTTTGGGCCATTTGAGATCCTGGAAAGGATTGGGCCAGTTGCATACATGCTTGCATTACCTGCATCTATGACTGTACATAATGTATTTCATGTTTCACTGCTTAAGAAATATGTACCT
>JZKD02S0422654.1:137560-148173 GCA_000966675.3 Picea glauca | reverse complement strand
TGCACCTTGCGATCAATGTGGGTTATGGGTTGAAAGATACTACTTGGATGTACCTACGTTGCAATCCAGAATCTACGATTTGGAAAACCAAGTGGCAAAGCTCACTGGTCAGAATGCAAAGGTGCAACCCTCCGATAAGAAGCAACGAACCATGAGTTCAATCCTGTTCAAAAATGTCGATTCTGCTACTGCAGTTATCAATTCAAAATTGACATAAGTCCCAGCAGCTGTGATGGTATATTTTTAGTTCATTTATATTACTCTCTTTGTACATATTTCGCCTGCTCTATTACATAAGCATGCTTCGCTGTATATAATGTTTGTTTTATAAATTAATTTTTGTTATCGTTTAAGATTCGATTGGATTTGGCTTTGATTCGATGGATCGTTGAATAGATATGATTGTTCAAATTTAGCTCGATGTTCTGTTGATAATACAAGCTATTGATATTTTTTAAAATGGACTGTTGTTGGTATCCCGAATTTCGAATACAATCAATGGTATAATTCGAATTGGTTATGATATGAGTATGATTAATAAATGGGTTAACTGTTTCAATTTCCTTCGACCAAATTTCATACTTTTCTGTTGGTACATAACCGAATCACAACTGATTTAATTCTGATTGATTGAAACTTATTCGAATTGGATTCTGATTAAAGTTACGATGTTGTTTCTATAATTAACTCCGTGAAGATTGGTGTGAATTATTGGTCAGTTCATGAATCTGTAGCTTTTATCGTGCCTCTGTCCATTGCTTGTGTAAAGATTCTTGAGTCGATATGATTTCATCCGATTACAATGGAAGCTGTTACACATTGTTCTTTTAATTAAAGGATATCAATTCGTTACTATAACTAGTCGATGACAGTTATGACCATACCTATGAACTGTTGGAAATTTAGCATACAAAGTCTATGGCTAGAGTTTATGGATAAAGTTATGCCTGTTTTATCGTGACCATTTTTCTATGTTGGCTATTGATTAAACGATTTGGATCCTATGCAAATCGATGATGATTGTCTTGTATCTCATACAATTTGGTTTACCATTGATTGCATTCATGGAACAATCTTGTTAAGATTTGATTCGATTTTATGACAATTGGGAAAACATAGTGTTCCTAATCTGTCCCGATTGTATTCTGTTCGATTTGGTTTGATTTGAAGAATTATTTTTATTGAATCTTTAGTAATTTGTTGATTATTAAAAGATGATTGGATTCGATTTGATTTTGATTATATATCTGGTTCTGTTTACTATTCTAGACCAGCTACAGAATCAGAAGATTCTGTAGCTAAGTCTATAGAGTCATTTTTTTATTGTTTTCTTAATAAAATACTCCTCTAACTCGATTTTTATGTCTATTACAGGCAAATTCGAATTGGCAATGGATATGTGGAGCAGTTGGAAGATATATTAAGGATTTCACTTGCATTTTTAGTTACTTAGTTTAAGGGATTTTTGGGATTATTCCCAGGTTGTGTAAAACTGTTTACTATTATTCACAAGGATGTTTTACCTTGTGAGAAACTTATATAAACCTATGGTTTTGTAATCATCCATCATCATCAGTGGTGGGAGAACAATGATATGTAATTCTGATTCAAACTGGAGCAGATTTGATGTGTTGTCATAGCTTTTGCTTTTCAATATATCGATACTTTGTCCCAAGTTTTGTATATCATTTTGTTTATGGTTTAGTATTACTTTGCTATCTAAATCACATGCATTTGATATAATCTCTTACTGTTATACATATCTTGTTGGTTCCAAAGAGATAAAGAACATAACAGTTGTTGATTCATTTTATGAATGATAGCTTTGTCTTCTTCGTAGGCTGAATTGTTACATAAGTTTTTTGCATAATAGGTTTCCCTTACTGCAGAGATTTATCATCAGAAAACTGTTATGATTTCTTTTATGTCTTGTTTGCCCTGTAACATACTTCAAGGAGCAGCATAGTTGATCGTTTTTGAGAGGCTTAAGGACTAAATGGTGTGAACTTCTTCCTCCAACCATCTTAAGAAGTCATCCTACACAGGGCAGACTTGGAGCGTTTCTAGGTCAATTAGTTAGATGTTTACTATTTATGTTAAGTAGTTTAATATAAATGATAGCTTAGTCAGATTTATATTACATTGTTTAATTTCAGTAATATAGATTAGATTGTTTAATTTCAGTAGTTTTTATTTCCTTTTCATAAAACATAAAAGATAAAAAAGAGATCCTTCGTTGTCTCAGGGCAGCGATCACATGAGTTTTGCAGGTTTTAATCAAATCTGTAGTTTGTCCATATTGTACATTTGTGAATAAGGAATATCATAGCTGATAATTAGGTAGTTGATTTGAGTTATTATAATTATAGTTAATATCTTGTATATATAGGTATTTAGTAATTTATAGTTAGATTAGTGTAGTTAGTTAGTTTGCTTTATTAGTTTCTAGTTTCCTTATTTTAGTTAGTTTCTTGTATTCAGTTATAGTTTAGTTTGTTTTATTTAGTTTAGTAAGATTTCTTAGCTCGGATCATTTCTCTTCGGTTTTCATAGGAGACCTTAGAGCGACCAACGGAGCCGTTAAACTCGTCAAGGTGGTCCATTCCAAACGGCTTGGGTTATTTAGACAACCCCGGACCGGTTCCACTCTCCCAATTGACGGACGTTCATTTTCGCCCGTCAACAAATAGCGAATCGATTTTTGGGAAAAACCATGGAAAATTAGCCCATGAACGAAATTTAGCCCCTAAAATCATCCTTGGAATTCAATATATCATCAACATCATAATTCATAGACATCTCATAAACACAATACACCAAAATTTTACGTGGAAACCCAATGCGGGAGAAAACCACATAATGTTTTTCTTATTTATCAAAGAGTACATTCATTGGAAGCACCAACTTCCTATTTCTCCAGCTACAACTGGAAGAAGGGTTTAACCCCCTATTGATAGGCTGCAACCTAAAGGAAGCTCCAAATCCCTAATTTACCAGCTCCAACCGGAAGAAGGCTACAACCCCCTTTCCTTGCTCTATCCAACCACCCAGAAATATAAATGTAGACCAATCTGTCACTACCTCCGTCGTTGTAACTGATAACCTGTTGTTGCTTTTGTTTTTGATACTTCTGTTTTCGATTAGATCTTTGATCTTCTGCTTGTCTTCTTCATAGATCTGTGACCTATACATTTCTTGCTCACAGATGTTCACACTTTTACCTTCTACAAATCACAGATTAACTCAGAGACACTACTGCAACAATGTTTCTTCCGTACACTTGGATCTTATAAACTTATGCCTTCGGTGAACTTCGCTTCCTTCATGTCGCTGCCTGAGATTTTCCAATCTATATTCATACACAAATATTCAATTGACTTTTCTCTCTCTATATATGTGTGGGTGTGTTTCCAGTGCCGATCTCATAAAAAAATGCATGGATTTCCGAGAGTCATAACTTTTGAATTGGTTATCTGATTGGGATATAATTTTACAGGGATTTGTGTCTCGAAGAGTTCACTGTCGTGTAGATCTAATCTATTAGATTGTAATCCATTTCAATACTTTTTGGGAGCCAAATTCCTTCATATGATGCCTCAAATTCAAGTTTTATTGTTTTTGCGGGTTTTTTATTTTTATTTTTTAATTATCAATTGTCTCTTCGTTTATGCATGTAATCAGAAAAGTGAGTTGAAGACTAGTGTCACTCTAGTTATCTCTTAGTTATTGGTCAGTTTTAGATTCATTCAAGAATTTTCTAAAATTAGTTGTTGTTTTTTTTCAAGAATTTACCTTTTTCCTAATCTAGAACCAACTCATAATGTCTTGTTAATGACATGAAACTTGTTAACTTCTTGCTCAAGGGTTGACATCAATGACAACCAATATTTCAACAATTCAATGACAACCAATCTTTCAGCTACTAATCTTTCAAGAGTGGATTTAGTGAGAAGAATCTTGAAAACTTTAGGAGGCCATAAATTTTGATCCTAAGCTCGGATTAGAGCATAATTAAAATTTTTAGAAAGCTTTTGATGAGAAGAATTATCTTATGAGCCTAGTTTTAGATTTAGAGGTGTGGTTAAGAAAGGCGAGTTAGAGGTAATAAAAGATATTTTTCTTACCCCCACCTCATAACGAGGGTTAGGAGGTCATGTGTGTTACAAAGTGGTATCAGAGAAAAGTTCAAACACTAGGCCTGAATGGGCCAGAGAAACAGTCACATGACTAGTATACCAAGGCTAAGATGAGCCCATTGGAAAATCATTCTCTACCATTAAAATTTTGATTATTAAGCTACATAAGTTTCTTGAGAAGAAGGATTGTAGATAAAATTTTGTTTTCAAAATTTCTTTCAATATAAATTAAACACGCATAGTTACAACATAAGAACTATGCCATCACTTGTTTGAATGAGAAATACTCCTGCAGGAATTTGAATATGTTGATAGGCATTAGGGGTTGAATCTGAATATAAATGGCAGAAAGTGTAGAATCCTATTATGGGGTTGCATGAGTCTAGAGATTGGATGAGATGGATTGTTTTGAATAGGTTATAATATTGTTTATGAGTATGGGTTGATATAGCCCTATCGATTTTGACATCTATATAAATAATTACTCATGCTTGGAGGACTGATAAATATTTACTAATGTCAATTTATTTGACCTATAATAAAAGAAACATGTTGCTAGTTTTCTTAAAGGAGGTAGGTTCCTAAGAGTATAAACGTACTTAAGTGTTGATGAGAGCATTAAAGAGCACCCTTTGGAAACTTGATATGGATAATAAACTAGAGAATTGGCATTCCTTACCCTTAATAACTGTATCTAATGACACACTATATTATTAATGGGATTTAGCAATTAGCTAACAGAGAAGAGATCAAGTGACATGAGCATATGAGAAATTTCTTTGAGCTCCTAGATTTATTGAGTAATTTGTTATTCCAAGGAGGAATGTGTGTGTGTAGACTTGAATGCATGCATGTATAAGTGGATTGTGAGGCAATCTTAACAATTTCTAAGTTTTGAATAGCAATATGGATACATAGCCGACCTTATTCTAAAGAGTTTGTTTGTTTTGTTGAATACTAACTTGAAAGGTTTATACTCCATTCCTCAAAGAGAGATAGTGTAAAATGTTGAAAGGGAAAGTGAGCAAGAATTCTCTATTACTATGAAAGGAGGAAATATAATTGTGAGTATGCCTTTAGAAATTTATTTGAATGATTATTAGCAATCATGATTTAAATGATTTAAAATTGATGTAGATGTGCATGTGAAATTATGGAAGTATGTTAGCTTTAGACACACACACACTATGCTAATGCATGTAGTTGAGTGCATGACAATATTATGTGAATGCAAGCATATAGAATGAATGTACATGTCAAATACGTTGCTATGTGGTTTGGATGCATATTGAAATTGTATGTTTATGATTGAATTTGAAATATGGGGTGAATTGTTGGGATAGAAAAACAACCGTAGAGGGGAACAAAGGATCTGAGAGTAGTGGTGGTGTCTAAATACACCATTTCACTAAAGCACAAGCATGCTCCATGAGATAAAAAAAAGATCTCTCCCGATGATGATAGACCGAACCATAAGAATCATCTATAAATAGGTTTTTGTCATGGACAAAACTAACAATCATGAGATGTAGTTAGTTGTACCTGCCCACAAAAAGTGGATCTAGAATCCAAGGTGGACACGGTCAACCAAAAATTTTAGTCAGTCATTGACCCAAAGAATTGGTCAACTCCCTTAACCGAAAAGGAGAGGTTTATGATGGAACCCAATGTTCCAACACCCCCTTGTAAACTCGGCTTGGAGGAAAAAAATTTACAAAGCACATATCTTTCCCCCCTAAATTTGTTCTGACTACAAAAGCTAATAAAAAACTATACAACAAAAATCCTAAAAATTTTTGAACATTTTCACCATCAACGTTGATCAATGCAAAGAGGAATTCATCCAATGCAAAACTAGTTACAAAAATTCTATCCAAACACAGTCTCGTTTGATCAGTCGACTAGACAACAAGACAACATAGGTTAGTCGATGAGTCAACTATACTAGAAATGCACCAAGATAATCAATCTCTATAAATCCAATAGTCTCTGTCAATGCAGACAATCTCTATATCCAAACAATCTTTGTACCAGGTATAATAATCAACAATACATCTCCCAACAACATAGTCGAACATGATTTGATCAGTCTTATCAAATCCAAGTTGGTTCAGCAAAACACTCAAGGAAACAATAAGACATCGATTGGGTTTACACATCAACAAATTCAATTAATCCCCCCCTTTAAACACAACTGAGGTATGTATTAGTAGCAATAGTGATCGTCGAAAACAACAATCGATGAACAACAACTAGTCAAAACTCAGTCAACGGGTACATAGTTGAAACCTCCATTCAACTATCATCTTTGGTCAAACCTCAGTTGAAAAATATCCTAGTTGAGCTTTAATAAACTATCATTTCAGTTTGATCCTTGGTCGACCAATCCAAAGCAATCAATAAGAAAGAGGAACGTTGCTTGATTGTACATATGATGATACACATTGGTATGAATTCCTCAAGCATTTGGATAGATTCACCCATAACCATTCATCAATCCAACCATAGTCTATATTGGTAGTTGGTATTTTTCCACTGTTATGTCTTTCACGTTGCTTCTGCAAAGATCGAAAAACATGATTTCCATTCCTTCGATTTTTATGGCGAGGATGACGATAAGGAACAAAGTTTTATACTAGATGATCAAGGATATAGGCTCAGGGTTTGGTTCAGGAGTAGAACAACCCAACATATTAGCAACAATGTCATCCATAACAATATTCTTAAATTCTACAATGTTAGGAACAACCATCTCATCAATATGTTCAACTCAATCAATAGTAGAATGATCTTTTGGAAAACTAGTCTAAACTCCAACTACAACAAATAAAACTTCCCTAGTTGCAACAAGGTCAGGTGTAGGAAAGGAGGAAACAACAACATCATATCTAAGACTTGTTCTTGGTGATTTCATCTTAGGTGTAATAGGAACAAAAATACTCTATCGATTCTTCCCAAGTCCTCCTTTGGTGTATCCCATCTTATTGAGCAGTCGAGACCCTATACCTGTAGTGTTTTTTTCAAAGCTGGGAGAAACAACACAATCATTAGTATTTAGTGCATAATTCAACAAAATCTTGCTTACAAAGAGAATTAGGGGGTGAATAAGTAATAGGGGATCCTAGTAGCTCAACAACATCAATCTTCTTCTCATCATTCTATAGTCAACGAACTTTATCTTCAAGGTTCTGTTTGAAGTCCTACAAACATTGAATAGTTACATCCTTCTCATTCAGCTACAAAAATATGGCATCATGATATTCTTTCAGAGCCTAATATTCATCAAACAGGTAGTTGTTATCTTCTCTAAGAAGAGAAACGTTTTCACGAAAATCATCAATAGAATCCTATAAATGGGAAACTTTGTTTGCTAGCCGAGTATTGGATTCTTCTCATCTGCAAATGTTAGTCTACAATACATAATTTTCTATATGAGAAATATTTTTCATTTCCTTCTCAATATCATCAACAAGATCTATTTTATTGCCAAATTCATCAACCATATCCTAGAAAATATTCTCCATTGTTCGTTCTAGTTCAAAAAATTTCCTAGATTTCTCATCAAATTGTGGCAAAAGGCTAGTTTGAAAGAGGGAGGCCTCATCTTCTAGTTCATTCTTCAATCGTTTATTTTTAGTCTACAAATGTGCAATGAAATTTTTTAATTCAATGACCTCTGTGTGAATTCGATTATGAGATTCTTCCAAGGTAATGTCCTTTTTCTCACGAAACTCATACAATTTTTGAAGAACCAAGAATTCATATTCATCAAGCATCCCCATCATCAACTGAGGGAAAGAACCAAGTAACTAAATTACGAGTGAAGTTTTGAAAGGAAAATGAGTTGATGGGATGCCAACCACAAACAATAAGTTTGGTTTCACTAGTTGACTTATACCAAGTCGGTTTTCTGGTATAGTACCCAAGAAACCAATGCAAAGGCTAGGGTACCAGTTGAAGGATGTCCATGAAATGTTTTTTTGTACAAAACTAGTAACTCAATAAAGATGTATAGGTATTTAATGTGGAGCCACAAACATTCCAATCCCACACATGTATCTGACCATCCACATCAAGAAGCCACCAATCGACAAATCTTAGTGCTAAGTCAATTACAAATTCATGACCAGATCAAGAGAACAATCTAGAAAATAATTCAATGTCAGATTCTATGATGAGAGCTTGTATAGGTTGAGTAAACTTTGGGAGACCAAAGAATTTTCCTAGAATATAAGTACAGTCGTGGATCAAGAGCTAGGGAATCCACAAGTTGATCTTATTGAAAAGGATGTTGGGTGGATCGATATGAACTAGTACAAGTTGAGTTGATCAAACCTAGTCAATTCATGGTCAAGTCGAGGCAAGGAAAAGCTCAGTCTTCTTTCATGTCAGGTTCACCAATCGAGGGTCTCGACAATAGCTAAAGGAGAGATTTTTCCAGCCGAGACAATGATTTAATCCATGAATTGGTGTACAGATAAGTCATTGATCAGATTACAGTCGGCTTAATCTCAATTGATGCATTTTTTCACCCATTGAAAGGAGATCGGTTCAGTCGAGTAATCCAAGCTAGTCAATGTCAAATTCGACCAAGTTAAGGGTTATTTCTGGTTGACACAAAAACATTGTTGATCTGAAATGAACCAATTTTAAATGCACTGAGTGGACTTCAGTAAAATTTTAAAACTCTCAGTTGAATCCATCAATGGATGAGAGACACCAGTGGATGGATTGAGGTATCCACCGTGCAAGCCAGTCGAGTCGAATTTCACATATTCAACAAAACCAGGGAAAATTCCATATCACGACTTCACCACTGTCTCAATTCCATTCCCATTCTCTATGAACCTGAGATCATAAAACCAACAAATTTGATGCCATGTTGGGACAAGAAAAAGAGGGGGACAAAGGATCCGAGAGCAGTGGTGGTGTCTAAAGATATTGTTGCACTGAAGCATAATCACACTCCATGAGAGAAAAAAGAGATCTCTCTAGATGATGATAGACTGATCCATAAGCAACATCTATAAATAGGTTCCAGTCATAGACCAAATCAAAAATCACGATATGGAGTCGATTGTACATGTCCACAAAAAGTGGATTTGGAATCCAAAGTGGACATGGTCAACAAACAATTTTAGTTAGCCATCAACCCAAAGAATTGGTGAACTCCCTTAACTAATAAGGTGAGGTTTACAATGGAACCCAATGTTCCAACATGAATTACTGAAATAATAAGAGTTTTTATTAACTCTTGAAAGTGACATCATTTCAGGTAATGTTGAACATTGCAACAAGGAAGTTGCATGTTGAGATAGTCCCATGTGGTGGGACTGTGTAAAGACAGTGTTAGGAGGACAGATTCATGAAATTAATGAATTCTAGGAATTAGGAAGTGGGCTGAAGAAACCTAAATGTATAAGAATACTAGATTAGATTTTGAAAATATGCATGTGTTGAAGACATGCATATACTAAAATATCATTAATTCTGATTTTGTTTGTTTAATTTGCATAATGCACTAGTTCATACTTAAATTGTGAGCTTACTTTGATATGTTAGAGTGTTGTTTGCATCCAGGAAGGAAGACTCTCTAAGTGAGACAATGTCAAGAGGATATTGACTAAAACTCCTTGAGGAAATGGAGTAGGTAGGTTCAGAAAGGGACATAATGCAGAAACAAAAATGGAGAAAAGGAAAAACACTTTTCCCATTCAAGAAATATGGTTGTTCAACAAAGTTGTATGATTTTAAGGAAAAAAACATGGTTTGTGAAATAAATGAATTGTTGTAGATTCCTAACTGAAGAGCATGGATCACAACCATGTTATACAAATGGTAGGAAAATTTGTGGAATTTTCTCAGCCATGCTGAGAATTCTAGATTGAGCAGAGGAAATTGGAAGGGGAAGATCCCTTGACTCCTCTCTTGTTGTTTATTGTATTTCTATAGGATGAGAAAAATGATATGTTAAAGTATGTGTGAATAATTCCAATTATAAGAATGTTGATGGCTATAGAAAACAACATAAATACTATGGTGTTTACACTCATAAACACTTTAAGGAAACTGTGGTAGAAGTGGAGGAAAATATGCTAGGATATATATGATAATGCTTGTTGATTTTAAAAAGTTTCATGACACTTACCTTATGGTTTGATATGATAGTTGATATAACATTGCTTATGATTGTTGTGTGTAGGAAAGATTGGAGTTGTTGAGGAGATAAATGCCAATGGTGGATCACCTCGTGCAAAGGACAAGGAAAATAAGGTTGTCGTTGAAAGGGTAATCAAGGGACCCTATGAGTCCCCATAGGGAACCAACTAATGAGGTAACATTAGAGAGGTTGATGGCGGCCAGGTAGGTATAACATTTTTCATGCCAATATAACATGTAATATGAAGGGAATTGGGTAAGAATTTATTTCAAGCATGCTTTGTAATCGAATGATATATATATATATATATATATATA
>JZKD02S0422654.1:110527-137510 GCA_000966675.3 Picea glauca | reverse complement strand
TATATATATATATATATATATATATATATATATATATATATATATATATATATATATATATATATATATATATATATATATATATATATATATATATATATATATATGATGGTGAATTAACTGCATGTATGACACTAATACATAGGAAGGAACCTATGGTAAACAAACTAAAGTAGATTGAAATCTTTGTAATAAATGCATATGTACTATGCCATGTTAAATTGACTAACCATGAATGAATTAATAACTCTGCACATAAGTGTCAGATATATTAAATGCATTAAGGAGATTCATGTGTATAAGAAACGACAGGGATAGGACTTTCCATTATGGAAGGAAAACCTTCCTTTATCCCAAAATAGTTGTGGAAGTGGTAGATACAATCATTTAAATAGCCATGAGTACTAATACCATGGCTACTAGAAATGAAAGGAATCTTGAATGCATTCATGTGAAATTTTAATTTCATGTAATGTATGTTGATTTGAGGTCATGACCAACTCAAGAAACAAAACACATTCTTGTTGTAATAATGAAGGTTGATAAATTTAACCATGGTGTGAGATACTGAAGTACCTAACATAGAAATGTGGTAACTTGAAATCAATGCAAGGGTGCAATGTATGTAAATGTGGCCATGGGAATTGGCACATTGGGTTAACTGCATACATTGTGGAAATCCCAGTGTGCTAATTCCTTTTATTTCATATGATTAATAGGCAGGAGTGATGAAAATTGTTAGTATGTACAATTTTAAGATCACTTGTGACCCAATAAAAATGTGCAATGAAAATATAATGTGCATGAGAAACTAACGATTTGTTTGCCTGTATGAATATTGAAAAACAATAGGGAGAAATGGTCTTGGATATGGATGCATTAGTGTAAGTCCATAAGGAAGGTTGATACTTGTTGATGTAAAAATTCAAATTGTCATGAAAAGGAATCTCATGCTGGTGGAAAAATCAGAGTTCCTATATGGAACAAATCTGGAGAATTGATAAGTGGAAGTTTGAAAATATGTGGGGAGTAGATTGGAAAAGAAATCCTGATTGAAATTTATGCAATGATATTTCACAATTGTTGTATGTATGTAATATAGGTGAGATGATAGATCTGTCTTGAAGGGACAAATGATGGTTGTTGAGCTAAATAACATGGGAAAGAGGGCATTTTTATGACATGATAACCCTGTGAAATTCCATGATCACCTACAATATTGTGGTGTTGTGTTAGAGAAAAAAAAAGATGGATTCCTCATTTGTAAGACTCTATGAGTCTCTATACTCTTCCTATGCAAGAAATCCTTGTTGGGAAAGACAGATTTCCTTAGGGATTGTGCAACAAAGAAAGGGATGCCTGAGCCTAGAAGGTGAGTGACTGCAAGGAAGAGAAGACTTGAATGTAATAACATGATAGTTGGGATCATGAGGACAATGACAATATCCAAGAAAATACACAATGAATTGAACTATAACCACGCAAACCATATGAATGCAGATCCATGATTGCACAAGATAAGTATTGTGTTGAAAAGTGTGTTTTTCCTTGAATTATAAATAACAATTGAATCTTATGCATTGAAGTGGCATAATAATGCATGTTGTTTGAAAATAGTTGTAGGCATATTATTGAAATGCCAAAATCTAAAAATGAACCAGACTGAGAAGGAAAGGCATTGTTGAAGCAACTGAAGGATGAAGACATGGAAAATATTGCTAAGGTGCATAAGAAAACTAAGGATGGTGTTCCAATTAAGCGGGGGGGGGGGAATGTAATACCCCATTTTTAATCCCTTGATTAATTTGTAATTAATTATAGTTAGTGATAATTATTGTTACCATGCGAGGGTAATCTAGAAAAATGTAAACTGTATTATTGTGTAAAATAAAATCCAAACAACTTACTGAAGGATGAATCATTAAAATCTTGGCCATGATACCACTAGAGGAAAGAGTGAGGGAGCCTGAAAAAGGGGGTTCAATATGCTAAGAGAACCCAAGCCTATTTGTTGAATTATTTATTTTTGGAAATAATAAGCTATTTTCTCTTTTTCACAATTCCAAATAAAATCAGTTAATGGAGGGAGATTGGTAATTGAACAACCAACCACCCATAATGAATGGAAGCATGGAATAATGGCTTGGATAGTAGAAAATTTTCAACCCAAAGTACAACACGAAATCCATCACAGTCCTCCATGATTGACCCATGATTTGCTTCTAACAGAAGGAAGAAAGGGACAGGTCGAGAAACTTTTAGGGGAAGGAAGGAAGAAGTACATGGGTGTTGTGCTAAGGGAAGATAGTGGAAATAAGACAAGGGGAGGAAGGAGAAGCGACTACTAAGAGTTAGGGGAGAACCCATGTGTTTCAAAAAGACATGCAGTAATTTTAGAGAAAGGTTGTGTGCATGGTTGGTCTCAGAAACTAGAACCTGACCTAAGCTGAGAGGTCCATGAGCTTGGCGTTGGGAGGGAACTTGAGAAAACTTCATGGAGGCCCTGGGCATGGTGGGTGTAAGATTTATAAAATAGTGGTTGTGTGAAGGAGAGTGGCCTTCACTTTTCTATTTTTTTTTCTGAGAGCTCCAGATAATCTCTCTAGTGGTATCATGGTCTAGCACAGGGGTAGCTAGAATGTAGAGAGCTAGTTGAGGCCCTAAGCATGGTGGCCCTAGGAATAGTGGGTGTAAGAATTATCAACCAGTGTTTGTGTGAAGGAGAGTGACCTTCACTGTTATAATTTTCTCTGAGCCTGAGAAAGTCTCCCTAGTTGTATCATGGCTTGGCATGAGGGAAGCCAAAATGTAGAGAGCTAGTGCATCCAATCCTATGGTTAGGTGGAAAGGAGTTTGACCTCAGTCAATTGGTTGGATGACCATTTATGACAGATAAAATTACCACTATGTTTTATTTATGCTCTATTGATTAATGTATAAATGATCACAACCCAGTGGGTTAGCTCAAGTGGTTGAGTGTTGTGGTTGTTTCGAATGAGGTCTTGGGGTCAAATCCCCGACCAACTAATAGTTGAGATTTGTGGAGCCTCACTCATTTACCCCACCGATTCAGGCCTAGAATCGGGACAATGATTTAACCCCATTAACTCAGAGGGTTTGTCGTGACTCTATTCTGTGGATGTAACTAGCACTGATTCCAGTGCGGTGAACCACACGAAACAAAAAAAATGTATAAATGATCACATTGTAGGATTAAGGAACATCAATCCATGAGAAAAGAAATGAATGCATGAATGTTTTCTACATGCCCTGATTTCCTTACTATTTAAGATCTTCTGGAATTTTGTGATGTACGATAAATGGTGGTGTTTCCACACCCCGTGTTCACTATTTATTATGTGTTATAAACCTCTTATTCATTTAACCTCTCAGAACATGCTTTAAAGATAACCTGGGATGTCAATTTGGTACTTTGAGAAATTAGTAAGAGAGGAAATGTTTTGTGATCCCAATGTGTGCTTTAGATGTTATTTTAATAATCTTGTTTCCTATAAATCCATGTGATTTTTAGTATTGTGGCCAAGTAAGGTTGAAGAGGGAGAGGTTACCATGGTTCTATGTAGGAAATCAGACTAGGAATGTTGTCAGAACTGAGAGGAGAAACCAAACCTTAGATTCAAGCTATTGAAGTTAAGTGCAAGAAGAATGGCTCTAGATGTCCATATATCTAGATGTGAAGCATGATGGATATCCATAGATCTAGAAATGTAGGCTCCTAATTAAACTAAATTTACCGAAGTCCCATATCTTGGGATGCCAGATACAGCAAGGTTCCATCACAACATTATGCCCACTTTCCTTTTTAAGTTTTATGAACCAAAGGGAGCCTATGGGAACATGTGGATGAAGTCATGATGACATACAGTGCCAAGTGTTGATTGGATCTACTAAACTGGAAGCGGACAAGTGTCATCACCTAATTGGAGCAGATCACCCAAGGGGAGGGCTCATAACCTTATATGTTTATGTGTTGAGGAGTAATCACAACCATCAGATCCGAGGGTTGTTGGATATGGATCATATGATTTCCATTGAGGGTAGGATCTAGAGGAGGGCGAAGTCTCAAATCTCACATATATGGATATTTGGATATCCAAAGATCTAGAATTTTCTAAGAAGTAGCTTTTTGAAACTCTTGGATCTCGAATGCTCAGATGGGTAGGGTTCCAGGGTAAGGGTTCCATCCCCTTTTTCCTTTCCAATATTATGAACTCAAGTGGGGTCATGTGGGAATGAATTCAGTGGTGACATGTTTTGACAAGTGGCAAAGTGACAGGTGTCATTTTTCTATTGGTAGGAGATGAGAGTGGGCCTATTATTGGGCATGAAGTCCTTGACCAACATCCTTAAATATTAGTTTTTGGATCAGAGGGCCAGTAGATTTCAGTCATCTGATCAATGTCAAGTGTAAAATATGGAATTCAAAAGTATTTGGATCTGTCCCTTTCCAAAGTGATGCTCTCATGTCAACAACCACATGCCAGTGCCATATCAACAAGTTGCATCGGCCTCAGAATCATGTATGTCATCCACGTGTAGTGGTGTGCCAAGTAGTGTCATGTTGGGTGGAATGTCACATTAGAATTAGTTTTGTGTCATGTTAGTTGGGCATTCAGATGTGTCAAGGTTCCTGGTTGGGATTCCAAATATGGTCATGTATCCCTTCACATTAAGAGAAGTTGCAAGGAAATCTAGATGCTTGGATTTCCAGATGGTTTAAGGTTTTGTGTTAATGCTCCAAAGTAATCTCAGAAGGGAGTTGTCACTCCAGATGTCTGAACCATATAATATTAATGAATTATGTTCATGAAAACCCTTTGGGAAGTCCGGTTGTATAGATTCTTGGATATGGAGAGGTTCCACCTCATGGTTCCAAGGTGAGCTTGGGAGGCTTGGATATCTAGATATCCAACATCCAAAATATTTTTAGTGATAACTATTTGGGGGATTTTGGATCCCTAGATCCTCGGATGTGAAGGGTCCGCCTCTTGATCTATGAGATAAGCCCACTGGTTATTGGTCCAAGGTATGCCACAAAGGCAATCGCGAGTCCTGACACATCAACACACACATGTCTGCCACGTCAGGTGGTATGGATGACATCCAAACCCATGTGGAGGTTGTGTGGGTATGAAGTGGATTTGGTGGGAAAAAACTTGAAAGCTTTAGGAGGCCATAAATTTTGATCCCGAGATCATATTTGCGCATAATTATAATCATTGGAAATATTTCGATGAGAAGAACTGACTTATGAGCCTAGTTTTGGATTTATAAGTGTGGTTAAGAAAGGTGATTTAGAGGAAAAGAAACATCATTTTCATACCCCACCTCCTAAATAGGGTTAGGAGGTTGGGTGTTGATCTGAAAAGATCTTTTAATGAATATGGTTGAGTTTTAAAACATGAGTTCATTAACCATTTAGGAAACTGATGAAAGAGGAATAATTAATGATGAAACATGGAAGCCATAATAACATATACAGATCTGGAAATAAGCATAAAGAAACAACATAAAAAACAAAGTTGATAACAGAGTTCGGCAATATTGCCTACGTCTCTGACCCTTTGTCTCAGTGGGTGAGGCTTTCTTATTTATGTTTAAATCTCAAAACATACATCATAAAAGTACCAAAAGGATTACAAAATGATATGGATATGTTAAATGCTAGATCTCAAGAACCCGACAAAATTGACGGCACTGAAAACAGATGAACAAAGCTCCTAGAAATGGCCCACAAAGTTGCTCTCCTCAATGGCTTCCCTGCATAAAAATGGCTTTGGATTTTCAATTCTTCATAATTTTCATGTTCTGAACCTCCTCTAGGCTGCCAGGAACCTCTGGTTTATATAGGCTTGAAGTTGGCAACAAAATCCCAACTTCCCCCCAATATCTGGCCTCAAAAAAGGCTCCATATCCCCTAATATTAGCCAAAATCTCTCAAAACTTCTGAAAAAATCCATAAAAATATTGTAATATAGTTTTAAAACCTATAATTTGGAAAATAGAGGGCACAACTCCCTTCACTTGGGCTCCTGGTCATATGGGTGCCCTCCATGTGGCCCTGGCTTGGTGGTAGCACGTTGGCCCACCTGGATTCCTGGCCCTGGTCATATGTTGTGGCCATGTGGTTGCGCCCTTATGCCCCACGCGCTATACATTCCATTGTATCCCCCCGAGTTAAGCCTTTGGTTACACCCATGGTTATGTGCCTTGGTCAACGGGCTAGCTTGGTCGACCGAGCGCTAACCCACAATCTGCGCGAACAAGTACACGGGGGTCATATGGTAACAACATGTGACCATGCCAGAGCTGGATGGAAAGGACGAGAACCAATGCATAGGAGAATGATCCCGTGGTATCTATTGTATGGTGTGTGTTGGGGATGGGTTTAAGCCCCAACCCTTTTTTTTTGCCTGATATAACTTTATGAAAGTTCAAATATAATCTTCAAATTATAGCTTATAAGGAATACTGATGGCGGGATGGTAGCCTAGCCCTCCCAAGTCACTTCTTCCCAGATCGGAGGTCACGGGTTCGACTCCCTAGGATTCCATACCATTTTTCAACCACCGACCAATGGAGGGGTGCCACGTGGCAGCCCAAGATTGGGACACGTGGCACCATAACACTTGTCCACTAACTTCCACATGTCATACATTAATTCGTCCACCTATCAACACCATATTCCCAGTCATCATGCCATTGTACCTTCCATGTCACTGTACATCCGTACATCATGTACAATCAGCTACCACATCATCACTGTACAGACTGTACGGACTGCACAATCATCAAATTTTGTCTGTTTAGCAAAATGAACAGGTCGTGATATCTTTCGCATATGATGTTCGTTTGAGCATGTTCAAGTTGTGTTGGGTTCATATCAATGAGGCCTACGCACACGTCTATTTTGAAGCGATTCTGAGCACTTTTAGTTTTAGGCCTTCTTGGGCCCATTTTGGTTCTTGGACCCATTCTAGATCACACCTCCCCACTAAATACCTTTTGGTCCTCCAAAAGGTTACTAACCAGTCATCAAGTGCAGAATAGGCCACCCCACTTGTTCTATGTCTTTAAACTCTGTCCTGTGCACTTGTCTCATCAAGATCAACTGTAAAACAACGATGATAACTGACAACATATTGTTATCCACTTGTACTCTATCACATCTTACTGAAGACATTATCATCCATTTTGACAACATTACTAATGATAACATCATACATATGACTGCAAATGAGCTAATATGTTTGTATTACTTGCACGGCATTAGCTTATCTTGAAGCAAATTATGATTGAACTTCCATTCTACAATCATCTCATGTTCTTGCTTAAGATCAATTACTTGATTTGGAACAATTATAGGTGTGTTTCTTGCATGATATTCCTTCCTTAATTCTTCCATTGTTTAAAGAGACTGATTTTCTTTTAAGTGATGAGCATGTACAACATATTCTTTTCCTTCTTTGATTAAGTGATATTGATTATGTTCCCTGTAGAAGATTGCTTTGCAATCATACAAATAAGGTCTGCCTAAGACCATTCCACATTCATTGAGTGGAACCACATCACATGTTACCTCATCCACAAACTTAAATGAAATTGCAAACTTTAATGTGCATTGCTTTGTTATGTCCAAATTTTAAGGTTTATGATGCATCTGAATGTTTAATCCCAATTGTTTAACCACCTCCTTTGAAATCAAGTTAGATTGAGATCCATTATATATCAATGTGTTAACCTTAGTATGCCTCATTATGACCCTTAAGTGAAACAATTTACTTCTGGAATCAAATCCATCACCCATTTTACCTATCAAACCAACCACTGAGATTTTAGATTCATCACCTGAATCCGATCCCAAGTCTGTTGGTCATGTTGTTGTTGCAATTGTTTGCCTCACTTTCCTCTCTTTGAACCACTTCGGTCTCTTCTCAGGATGCAATTGCCAACAATGGTCCACATCATGCCCTTCTTTCTTGCAATGATTGGAAGAGGGATTCTCTTGCTTTCTTGCCACTGAATTTACCTTCTTTCCATTCCACTTCCTTTTGTACTCTTTTCTCGAAGATAATTACCCTGATACACCAACTCTTGTTTTCCCTGCCTCAATGCATGTTGCTTGAACAAAAACCTCATCAAGATTATTAGGTCCAAACATAAATACAATGTTACGAATATGTGCAGGTAAACCTCCTATATACTTCATAAAAGTTTTTTGGGTATGTAATGGAATGTTAACATTAATGCCATTTTACAAAATCCATATACCTATTCTTGCATTGTTTGTCCCTTTCTTAGTTTAAGACCTTGTCATTCAATTAAAGTGTTCTCTTTATAACCCAAAGGATAAAATTTCTTTCTAAGTGTAGAAACAAAAACTTGCCATGATGGAAATACATTACCCACTTGTTGCGTTCCATTTTGCAACTTGCTTTTCCACCAGATGAGTGTTGTGCCTGCAAGTCGAAGTGATGCCAACTTGATTTGAGTTACCTCATCCTTGATTTGTTGCACACTACAATAAACCTCCATCTGTCTAATCCAGTTGTCAAGCCTCTCTTCATTTACTTCACCATCATACATAGGTAATTCAAATTTCACATCAAGCTTAAGTAAACGCATTTATTGTTTATGTTTATGGGGATGTTTTCTTGCGGTGGATTTAGAACTTGAACTTGAAGAAGAAGAAGAAATTGATGGAGAAGAAGGAGGTGACGAAGGAGTTTTAGGAGGATCCTCTCCTTCTTCACTTTTGACCTTTGAATATTCACCTAGAATCAATCTCTTCTATTCCAAGTAATCCTCAAATAAAACCTTCATCATCTCCAAAATGGCGAAGAAAGTCTTTAGAAACTCTTTCTCCTCATGAGAAAGTCCCTCTTCCGATGCCATATTCTCACTTTGAGAAGTTCTCTTTCTCAATCCAATATTAGGATCCTCTTCAACAATCTCTCCTTCACCACGATTCAACCTTTCCCTAGTAATCATGCAAACTCAAAAACCAACCGTCAACTAGCTCTTATACCACTTGATCCGAAAAGATCTTTTAATGACTATGGTTGAGTTTTAAAACATGAGTTCAATAACCATTTATGAAACTGAAGAAAGAGGAAGAACTAATGATGGAACATGGTAGCCATAATAACATATACAGATCTGGAAATAATCATAAAGAAACAACAAACCATAAACAACAAAGTTGATAACGGAGTTCGAAAATATCGCCTATGTCTCCGGGCCTTTGTCTCAGTGGGTGAGGCTTTCTTATTTATGTTCAAAGCTTCAAAAGTACATCATAAAAGCTCCAAAAGGATTACAAAATTATCTAGTTGTGTTTTGATATATCTCAAGAACCCGACAAAACTGACGACACTGAAAACGGATGATCGAAGCTCCCAGAAATGGCCCGCAAAATTTCTCTCCTCAATAGCTTCCCTGCATAAAAATGGATTTGGCTTTTCAATTCTTCATAATTTCCCTATTCTGAACCTCCTTCAGGCTGCCAAGAACCTTTGGTTTATATAAGCTTGAAGTTGGCAACAAAATCCCAACTTCCCCCCAATATCTGGGCTTAAAAAGGGCTCCATATTCCCCAATATTGGCAAATATCTCTCAAAACTGCTGAAAAAATCCATAAAAATATTGTAATATGTTTAAAAACCCATAATTGGAAAAATATAGGGTGCAACCCCCTTCACGCGGGCTGCTAGTCATATGGGCACCCTCCACGTGACTCTGGCCTAGTGTTAGCGCGCTGCCCCCCCTGGATTCCTGGCCCTGGTCGTATGTTGTGGCCATGTGGCCACGACCTTATTCCCCACGTGCTTTACATTCTATTGTATCCCCCCGGTTTAAGCCTTTGGTTATGCGCCTTGGTCGATGACCTAGCCCGACCGACCGGGCGCTAACCCACAATCCACGTGAACAAGTATACGGGGGTCATATGGTAACAACACGTGACCGTGCTAGAGATGGATGGAAAGGATGAGTTCCAATGCAGAGGGGAATGGTCCCATGGTATCGGTCGTATGGTGTGCGATGGGGTTGGGGCTAAGCCCCAACCCTTTTTTTCCGCCCGATATAACTTTATGCAAGTTTAAATATAATCTTCAGACTATAGCTTACAAGGAATACCAAGGGCGGGCTGGTAGCCTAGCTCTGCCAAGTCACTTATGCCCAGACCAGAGGTCATGGTTTCGAATCCTAGGGATTCCATACCATTTTTCAACCATCGATCAATGGAGGGGTGCCACGTGGTAGCCCAAGACTAGGCCATGTGGCACCATAACACTTGTCCACTAATTGCCACGTGTCATACATTGATTTGTCCACCTGTCAACACCATATGCCTAGTGAACATTCTACTATACCTGCCACATAACTGTATGGTCATATGGTCTATACAGTCAGCTGCCACGTCAACACTATACGGACTACACAATCATCAAATTTTGTATGTTTGGAAAAACGAATAGACCATGATATCTTTCGCATACGACGTCTGTTTGAGCCTGTTCAAGTTGCGTTGGGTTTGTATCGATGAGGCCTACGAGCACGTCCATTTTGAAGCGATTCTGAGCACTTTGATTTTTAGGCCTTCTTGGACCCATTTTGGTTCCTAGATCCATTCTGGATGAGGTGTGTTACAATATGTATGATGACCATTTAATATAAGGTGCACTAAGTCCACTATACTAGTTATTAATTTAAATAAGACCCATGAGGTAGTTAGCATTCAATAAATATAACATGGCCCAATCAATAATGTAATGGCCACTAGTGCTAAGTAGTTACAAATAAGGATGGAGCCCTCCTTATGGGATATGAAAAGTATTGTTATTATAATCATTCTCTTAGGAGATGTTGTGGAGCTTATCCTTCCTTAGGGATTATTGTATGGTGTGAGCCTACATTAGAAGAAATTTCTCTAAAAATGCACCCTAAACCCTAATACAGATTCCATGTCATATGTTATTATCAATTCAAAATGATTTAAAATTCAAAAGAGGTGCATGCCAAAGGAAATTTTTTGTTATATAATTTGGAGATAGGTGGAATTTTTAAATAATATATTTTGTTTGCTATAAGCATGATCACTATCCAGGCTGCCCGAAATCATCTTGGATATTGAGAGGAATTAATATGCTAATCGATTTTCCAATAGTTGTAATAAATGAGAGATCATTTATCTTGGTGATATTTATTAATGGATTTTCACTTTTCGTTATTAGTTGTAATTAATTTTTACTTTTTTAAATCACAAATTTACTGAACTTATTACTTACAAAAATATCCATAGGCACCACACTTTTGATATATATAGAAATATATATAACAATATATACAAAATTACACACACACACACACACACACACACACACACACACATAATCATTTTCAATTTTTTTCATATTAGATCGTTCTACACAACAATTTGTAGACAAGGTTCCCCAACCTTGCTGATTTTCAATTTCTTTCATAGTAGATCACACTTTACAACAATTTGTAGGAAATGTTCCCCTAGCCTTCTTCCTCCTTTCTCTGTAATGAACCAATCATCGATCAAGGCTCCTCTCAGATTTGAATTCTTTGGTCCCGATGCCACTCAGTCAACTATATCAAGTGCAATGTTTCCAAAGTTGGAATGAGTCTTGGTGAAGCTATTTGGAACTGGAATCAATATGAATATATTCAAAGCATTTTCACCTTAGAGAAGGTCAATTGGGAGGGAGGTTAAATACCTATCTGTGCTTTTTCAGAGAACATGTCATAACCAAACCAACAACTATGAGTTCCTTCCAATCCAATGAAAGCGGGAAAGGTAATAGAAAGGGGAAGGTACGATTGTTATTCTTTTATTCATATTTAACATGATTTATAGTTGTGGAACTTCTTCAATCGTTGCATAATATATCCATGAGAGGGTAAGTGTTTACCCAACCTCATGGATAACCCCAACCTTCCTTCTTATTTATATTTCCAAAGTTGTGTGTTATATATTTTTTGGAGGTCTGAAATATTTATATATTCCAGACTGTTAGGAATATATTGATTTTAGTGCTACTACAACACAGTTTGATGGGATTTACTTCATCCTAAAGTAAAATTTGATTATATTACTTATAGGTTTTTAATTAGCCCACCATACCCTCCACAACACCATATGTTAACTCCTATATCTTTCATAATACCCTCTACTAGACTAGTATAAATCCACCGAAGTGACCACAGTAGGCATCAAAAGTAGACATCAAAACAACAAGGAAGCCCAAGTACTCTCCAACTCTCCTTCTCGACTTTCGGAACCAGTCTTAAATCCTACTAGTCTATCCAGAGCCCAGAGGCTTGAGACCTCATCTTCCCAGGTAGACATTTGGATCAGTACTCATGTACACCATACATTTCTAAAGGATGACCTAAACTCCCTCCACAACTACTAGGTATAACCCGAGGCATCGAAGTCCAATCCCACAACACTACCAAAAAGAAACACTCTATCCATTCTTCGAGACTTCAACATCACAACTCCAATACAAGGCATAAGAATTACTAACATAGACTGGTTGATTGATTTATCCCCATCCCATATGGTACTACTTTGTAAATATTCTCCCTTGTAGGTATAGCTCCCACAAGATCATCAAATAAATTGGCCCTCTCGGCCCACTGGTGGATAACCTGACAATCACCACCTCACAACAAGAAACCAATGCATTAGTTATAATATCAACATCTCAAAGAAATAATTCGCATGCTACCCCTTGCATGTCATCATGAGAATACAACATCATTATCATCACCACATGCTCACACATGTCATCTTAAAACATCTTATCATAAAATAATTCCATGCAATTACATCATAACATCACATCAAGAGATATTATCATAAGATCGTAATCTCGACATATATTTATCAATATAATAAATTGAACCACATGTTTATCCTAACATCATAGCATATCATCATGAGTGTGATAATCATATCAACACATTTTTATTAAAGACATAGCCTTTTATCAACATAATTAAATGGAATCACATAACATCATAAGTAAACATCATAGGCTCTTAAGATAACCTAACATCATGAACATAATAATCATCTCAACACCTATCACATGTAGAGAAATAATAACATCATGAATGTTCTTATCATGTTTCATCAACATAATCAAATTTATCACCCTACATAAATAAACAATGAATACTATATTTTATGTCTAATGCAAGAAATATCATCAAAACAACTATCCTACATGGATCTACTTGTTCAATTTTGTTAGCCCAAGAGAACTCTCCAAAGGATCATTTAGTACTATGAGTTCCATGTGATCACCCAAATACCAATTATTTCTTGATTATCATTTCAACAAGGAAGTTGACAATTTATAGGGTATGTATAGTCACCATATCCATATGCTAAATTTTTCATATATTTTTCTCATCTAGATACCAACACATTAATCTACTGCTAGATATTTTCATATATTCTCCTGATATAATTATATAGTTATAACCTTCAAGTAAGCCCCAATCATTAAATCCACAGTTCCATAACCCAAAATTTTGACATTAGTATCATTGATAACAATATCTGTATGGAGATATTTACTAACTCATGGTTTCCATACCCATTGTTAGCACTCCGTAAATCTATTTGGTTGATGAACAGACGACGAAGGTAACCTTTTCAACCAACTTTGAGACCCGAAACTAGCCTTTCGGATCTGGAGAGGGCTCTCTCAGGAATAGCGCGGTCTCCGCGCAGGATATGGCTTTGCAAACAATGGCTAGATTTAACACCGATGATAAAATGTTTCTGGTTATATTGGCACAGAAAAGTAAAACTCAGGCTATGGGGTCGGTCTGAGGAAGGGACGGAAAAAATGGCTCAATGAATCGATTTGAGAGGGAAAGGCTAGGAGAGCAATATCCTTCAGTGTAACCGTAAAGTGTGGCGGGAGAAAAACACAAGAAGTAACTCAAGAGCGTTGTTGTGGACGAATTCAGAGTTAGTTTGAGAGGAAAACATTTTGTCTAAGTGGCATGAACAAGGGGCACAGTACAGTGAATCCGCAGGTTCGAAAATTCATTCTGAAATAGATGATATGAGATATGAAATAAGAAATAACAGGAAACACATATGCAAAGAAAGAGACACAATACATCCAGCTATCACAACTAGAATATTTTCGTCAAATCACGGGACCTTTGCATTAAATTTCAGTCAAAACTCAAACTACATACAATAGTATTTGTTTCTCAAAATTTCCAACCAACCTCGCTTACATTGAAAAGATGAAATATATAAGTGAGGGTGTCACTTGGGTTGCCCTGCTTTCTAACTACTAAACCTAGACTGGGAAAAACCATGCCACATGCGCTAGAAACTCTTCGCATGGAACTATCTAAAAATATGCAACAATCATGTATGTTTGCTAACAACCTCCTTCAGGTTCGACACGAGGTCTGATCGTCGATCATGATCCGACATAGGAAAAATGTGTCGCTGTATCTCTTGATCGGGCATCCCAGCGAACAAGTGTCTGTGCAAAACTTGTTGTCTACAACGTTGGTTTCGCCTTCCATTATGCGCCTATTAGCTGGAGAGTTGTGCGCAACAAACATTTGTTCGATTCTAGTGACCATTATCAAAATGGTGAGATGCTTCATAGGACGTGTATCACTCAAAACTGTTGTGAAGAAGAATGCCACCCGTTAAGCTTTCTCTCCTTGTGCGCTGGCTAGAGCCACGTAGACTCCCTGTTCGGTTGCCCTGCACTCTCCAAGATACTCCATGTGCTTTTCCTCTGCCAACCTTTGTGCCTCTCGTAGCTTGAAAATAACGTTCTAAGCCTCTTTAAGCTGCCTTTTCAACCACACCATGTTCTCTCCGTGACTCTGTGCAGCTGATGCCTCTGCGGTTTTTGTCGCTAGCTGTCATTTTAATTCCCTGTTCTCCTGATAAATCTCGAAAATAGCTAGCTTTGCTTGTTTCGGTTGTTGATATGGTGTTTCCTCATTTTTTCCCGTGGCTTCTACATTCCTTGTTCTGATTATGCAATCCTAGCTCGATTTCCAAACAATCTCTATCCAGGTGACGCGCCTGAGTCATCCTTCAGTTGTCGGTTTGACACACGGTCCTTCTGTAATTCGAACCTTCATGATCTCTTCGTTCTTTCTCGGCCTACCCCTCCTCTGAGGCAACTGTTGTTTGGAGGAGGAAGCTCCTATTTTCTCCCTCTTCTGTATGAATTTCTCTGTTTCGGTTGTCCCACATCTTAAACTGGTCCCTTTTGTAGGTGAAAAATTGGTTTCTTTGAGAATAGTCGTTGCAGGCGCAAAAGAATCCCAATCTCTTTGAGGTTCGGACCTCACAGTTCTTCCACTCCGCGCACCCTTTCCTGTACTTTGAGAAACCACCATGGCGCGACCAAGGTGTACTCTACGCGCAACATTTGAACGAACATATTGGGGAGCAGTTCTGAAACAATTGGATTGGCGAAGGGAAACTGCGGAAAAACAACTTAAACCAGGTTCTACAACTGGAGAGCATGCCGAGCATCTGATATTTATAGCGAATCAGCCGAGAGAGTAAATCATGCTGGAAATCAATGAATTTATGGCGATGAGATGTTTCAAGTTGGCCTTCAAGTTGTTCATCGCAAATCTCTTGCGTGTGGAGTGCAGGTGATACGGCTTGTTGTGCATGTATAATATGAATGTTGTAATTCTCCACTCATTCGGCCCTCATGATGAACTGATAATAACTGTGGCACTTGCTGACGCGACCTTATATTAACCATTTGAATCGACAGGGGTACGTAGAACTGGATTTTAACAGGATTCGACCTTTTGGGAAAAAGACATGCCTGTATCACGTATACAGTTTCCGACTCTAACACCCTTTTCCATTTCCGAGGGCTAACTGACCATTTGTTGACTTCACCCTCACGGTGTTACATACCTGATTTCACATGTTTGGGTGCATGGATCGTGACATGACTCAAAATTGACTCTAAATGGAAAGAAAAGTGGCGGCGCTAACAACTGGCTCCAACGGGGATGCTATCCTCCCTATGAGGTAACAAATAATAGTAGACCAGGTGCCTGACCATTGGGCTTTATTTGATGTCTAGATACTAAGTAATATAAATGACAGATGAAAAAACAAACTAGACTCAATGACACAACCTCTAAGACTTCAGCATAAACTTAGGGCCTTCACTTCGGGATTCAATTTTCTACTGACCTATTGACTCGACGCAAATTTAGCGACTATTTACAATGACGAATGACTTAAACAGATTTTATTACATCGGGTAATGTTTGAGGAACCTGTCGTTTACAGGCCCCAAACTAAGGCATTCTCCATCCGGTCCTTTCAGAAAATAAGTATTGCCTCCACTGTATGCGTCGACTTTTGTATGGTCCCATCCAAAGGTGATCGAACTTTCCATGTTTTCCTTTATCTTCATTTCTCTCATCCCATCTCAACAACATATCTCCAACCTGGATATTTTCCTTCTTGGAATGTTTGTCAAAAGATTTCTTTATCCTCTCCTGATGGATCTGAGATCGATTATACACTTGTTCCCTTGCATGCTGGGTGTGAATCAGCTGGTTTATCCTCCTCTATGCATCATTCGGCTCGACCTCATGCTCTTGCAACAATTTCCTGAAAGGCGGCCCCAACGCAGTAAGGAAGATCGCGTATGCGTCATAAATGATTTGAAAAGGTGACGTTGATATGGATTTTTTGGTGGTAATCCGATCTACCCACAACACGTAGATAAGCTTCTTATGCCAGGCTCTCTTGTTGTCTTGCAAGAGCCTTTTGATGATTCTGGTCAGGCTCTTATTTGAGGATTTCGCTAACTTGTTTCCCTGTGGATAATATGTCGTGGAATGTCCCTAGGTTATGTTATAGTCCTGAGAGAAATACTTCATCCTTTTAGATTTGAACGTGGCCACATTATCTGTTATGATCTTTACATGGCATCTGAACATTGACAAAATGTTTGTCTCCAGAAACTGTATGATGACCGCGTCGGTGGCTTGCTTTGTGGGGACCGCCTCGATCCACTTTGTAAAATAATCGGTGGCCAGGAGAATCCATTTATGTTGCGCGGAGGATGGAGGGTTTATTTATCCTATGAAATCTATCCCCCACTACATGAAAGGTGCCTTGACTGAGATTGTCTTTAACGACAAAGGTTGTAGCTTTCTCCTCCCATCGAAAATCTACCACTCGTAACAGAGGGAGACCTATTTATACATGTAATTAAAAATCGTCCGCCAGTAATATCCTTCCCTCGGGATCTTTTGTGTGGTGGTCTTCCAATAATGGTGCCCTCCGTAGTCACCTTTATGAAACTCTTGTATGGCCCATTTTCCCTTGTCTTCCAACATACATCTTAACAGTATTCCTTTGGGATCTTTCCAATAAAGTGAATTATCCAAAACGCAGAACTTAACCGCCTTCAGCTTGAGGAATATTTCCTTAGTCTTGCTTGCGCCTAGAGGAGCTTAGATATTTTCTAAAACATACAGGATGTCTACATACCATGGCAAATCGATGAAATGTTGAGGTATCTGCACAACTTTTTCTTCTTGGGGGCACACCGATAGATCAACAATGAAGTTCATACCTATCGTGTCGCAGTCCGACATCGCCATCAACTTTGCGAGGCCCTGACCCTTGACCAGCTTTGTCGACTTGATCTCAAGGTCGTATTCTAACACGGCTGCTATCCATTTCCTTCTCCTTCATTTCGGGTTGGGTTGAGTCAGAATGTCCTTTACCGAACTGTTGGGCACACAGGCGATGACGTGGGAGTGAAAAATTTACGTCACGAATTCCTTTAGAGCTTTTACTAAGGCATAGGCCTACTTTTCCATAATTTCATACTTTAGCGGAGCATCACGCAGTGGTCGAATGAAGTAGGCTATGTGTTTCTTGAAATCATGTTCGTCCTTCTGCAATAGTACCTTGACAATAGTGTGTTCTAAGGAAAATGAAAAAAGGAGGAAATCCTTCATAAAGTCTAGGCTGGCTAGCACAGGGGCTTTAGTCAGAGCCACCTTGATATCGTTGAAGGACTTCTTGGCTTCTGAGTTTCACTTAATCTCATTTCCTTTCATGAGAATACAAGTTATATGCTTTATGATTTCCGCTAGGTTTGGGATAAATCTTCTCAAAAAGTTCACCTTACCCAGGAAAGACTGTACCTCTTTTTTACTACATGGGGTGGCAATCTTCAAGATCCCTTCAACCCTGTTGGGGTGTATTTTAATCCCTTCCTTGGAAATTATGTGCCCCAAAAGCTTGCCCTCTTCCACCATGAAATGAGACTTCTTTGGGTTCAGTGATATGTTGAACTTTCTGCACTTTTTGAAAACCCTCTTTAGGTGCTCAAGGTGTTGTTTATCAGAGGAAGAATACACTGTGATGATGTCAAGGTAAATCACAATGAGTTTGTCCTTCTCATAAAAAAAACGAGATGTCCATTTCCCTCTGGAAAGTGGCACCAGCGTTCATCAAGCCGAATGGCATCTTAGCGTACATGAATGTTCCCCACGGAGTGGTGAAAGTCATCTTCTCTTTGTCGTCCGGGTGGACCGTGATTTGGTTATATCCTGAGAAGCCATCCAGCATGGACATCTTCTGAGATCCCACTACCTTTTGCAACATGTAGTCCATTTTGGGAAGGGGATAGTGGTCTTTGAGAGACACCTTATTCAAATTTCAGAAATCTATGCACAGTCTAATTTCACTGCTTTTCTTTCTCACAGGTACTAAGTTAGCTACCCACTTCGAGAACCTTAAGGAAACAATGATTTTGGCATCGAAAATCTTCTTTACCTCCTTCTTAATCAGTGACAACAACAGGGGGTTTATCATCTCAACTTCTGTTTGAAATGATATTGTTCTTCCTTGAGAGGGATAGCATGTTGGATCACCTTAGTATCATACACTTTCATATCATCGTAGCTCCACGCAAAAACGTCCAAGAAATATTTCATAAGTTTTATGTAATCATGTTTGACCTCCAGACTAAGTGTTTTTGATAATTTTACCATCTTTGGCTCTGCCTTGGTCCCGATGTTGCAGTCTTCCACATCTTCTGTGCTCGCGGTGATCTTGGGGTTCTTGGCCACATCATTTTCATCAAACAACCATGGATGATTTTAAGGATGTAAAATTATTTTAAAATGTAGAAACCTTGGTGAATCTTACTAATCCTTAAGATGCCAACTGTAAATGATTGGCGATATTTTCGTAAAAATATTCAAATTTCTAAGCATTTTATATAGTTTTTATAAAATTTTGGCGATTTTTAAGGTAAAATAATTTTATCCTATAGAATTTGGGCGAATCAGTTTTAAAACAGCGAATCTCATTTTTGGAAAAACCATGAAAAATTAGCCCATGAGAGAAATTTAGCCCCTAAAATCATCCCTGCAAACAACCTTTCTAGCGGCACCAACCCCTTCAGAATAATATTGTTCTTTAATTTTATTATATCCCTTCCCGTGATTTGTTTCTGGAAAGGGTCGTCTTCACTACGGGCGTCTGTGCCTTCCTCTTCGTTATCATAGTATTCCCCATCAATGTTTGTGTTAGCGAACTCATCGCTCATGAGGAGGAACCTTTCCACCTGTTTATCATCGTCAAACACCTACCAGTGTTTGATGTTGTCGGGAACTGTTGGCCTATGCCTGACTTCGATTTCATATCTTTTATCTGGAAGAGTGGGAATCTTGAAAACCGAAGACGAAGTGGCCAATGCGTCGACGATCTGACTTTGTTCTCTGGGGATAGCAGTCAGGTGTTACTCTAAAAATCCTTGAAGAAGGTCCAAAGCCAGATTTTTGTATGCGCGTAGTCTGGGGTGTTTGGTCTAATATACACCCTTCACCTGATTTATGATCAACTCCGAATCTCCGTGCACCACTATCCTATGCATGCCTAGCTCTTTCAAAACTTGTAAGCCTAAGATAAGGGCTTCATACTCGACCATGTTGTTACTACACTCAAACATGAGCTTGTATGAATGCAAATTCGTGCTTGTTCTAGGGGGGCTCACCCATATACCAGCCCCAACTCCTTCTTGACCAACTGCGCCGTCAAAAATCATGTTCCACACCCCGTCTTCTGCACGGTCTTCTGGGTCAGTGCACTCTGCGGTTTCCTGCACGGTTTTCTCATTGACTGTTGTGGTGGAAGTCAATCCTTCTTCTCCTAAACTAATGTCATTGTAGAAAATAGACAAACCCACTTCGGTGTCGACGACATATATAGGATGGTTGTGACGTTGTGTTTTGTTGCTTACCATGTATTTCAGTAGCACTTCCCTATACAGTCTTTTGTCGTGGCCAAACACAGGGATAGTGGTGTAGGTCGTATCCATCTGCAATGTGCCCTTCAGCTTCGCAGCCCATGATCTCGAGAGCAGCATGCCGAACTTCACAGGTATGTCTGCGATGACTATGTTTTTGGCAGGGATTTGGACCAACGATACGACCAGGTCTTTGATTAGGCCCAAACATTTAACTTTCCTTGAATCGAAAGAGAAAAGGTCCTTGTATGGTCTGGTGACCTCTAGACCCAACTCATCCATGAACACCTTCAGCATGAGATTATGTGATGTGCCAGAATCAAGCATGGCATTGTTTAAGTTCAGATCATGGATCTTCAGACTGACATAAAAGGAGGGAACATCTTCATCACCACTCGTCTCTTCAACCCGCGGACCAAACAAGATGGCGGGGTGGTCATCACAATTTTTTAGAGTATCGGGGGCCCCTCCTGTTTTCAACATTTTAATGATTTGTTCCCGATACTTTCCCTTTCTAATCAGCTCATTGAATGGGATGCATATTTTGATTTTTGCCATTTCGTGTTCAAAACTGAAAGGGGGACAATATTTTTCTACCTCTTTTCTAGTCATCTCCCAGCCTGTCTCTGGGGCTTTCTTGGGGACTTCCTAATTCGAATTCGTTCTCTTGAATGCATTGTCCACTCTTGGTCAGTTTGTTGAAGGCACATCCACTGCAGGTTGCTTTATGGAGTCTGTTTGTTTCAACTCGATCGGTGCATCTTTACTCCGAAGATTATACTTCTTCTGGAAATGCATGATACCATTCTGATAAACTTTCTTAAATTCCTCTGTCTCCCAAGATGGTGCATCATCTATCTTGAGTATCATACCATATTAAAAACTTCCCCGACAACGGCGCCATAATGTTAGCACTCTGTAAATCTATTTGGTTGATGAACAGACGACGAAGGTAACCTTTTCAACCAACTTTGAGACTCGAAACTACCCTTTCAGATCTGGGGAGGGCTCTCTTAGGAATGGTGTGGTCTTCGTGCAGGATATGGCTTTGCAAACAATGGCTAGATTTAATAGCGATGATAAAATGTTTCTGGTTATATTGGCGCAAAAAAGTAAAACTCGGGCTATGGGGTCGGTCTGAGGAAGGGACAGAACAAATGTCTTGGTGACTAGATTTGAGAGGGAAAGCCTAGGCGAGCAACAACTTTCATCGTAAACCGTAAAGTGTGGCGGGATAAAAACACAAGAAGTAGATCAAGAGCATTGTTGTGGACGAATTCAGAGTTAGCTTGAGAGGAAAACGTTTTGTCTAAGTGGCGCGAACAAGGGGCACAGTACAGTGAATCTGCAAGTTCAAAAATTCGTTCTGAAATAAACGATATGAGATATGAAATAAGAGATAATAGGAAAAACATATGCAGAGAAAGAGACACAATACATTCGGCTATCGCAACTAGAATATTTTCGTCAAATCACATGACCTTTTCATTAAATTTCAATCAACACTCAGTGTACATACAATAGCATTTGTTTCTTAAAATTTCCAACCAACCTTGCTTACATCTAAAAGATGAAATATATAAGAGAGGGTGTCGCTTGGGCTTCCCTGATTTCTAACTGCTAAACCTAGACTAGGAAAAACCACGCCACATTCCCCAGAAACTCTTCGCATGGCACTATCTAAAAATAGGCAACAATCATGTATGTCTACTAACAACCGCCTTCAGGTTTGCCACGAGGTCTGATCGTCGGTTAGGATTCGATGTAGGAAAAATGTGTCGATGTATCTTTTGATCGAGCATCCCAGCGAATAGGTGTCCATGCAAAACTTGTTGTCTACAATGTTGGTTTCGCCTTCCGTTATGTGCCCATTAGATGGAGAGTTGTGCGCAACAAACAGTTGTTCGATTCTCGTGACCATTATCAAAATGGTGAGATGCTTCAGAGGACGCATATCACTCAAAACTATTGTGAAGAAGAATGTTGCCCATTAATCTTTCTCTCCTTGTGCGCTGGCTAGAGCCACGCAGACTCCCCGTTCGGTTGCCTCGCACTCTCTGGGATGCTCCATGTGCTTTTCCTCTGCCAGCCTTTGTGCCTCTCACAGATGGACAATAACATTTTGAGCCTCTTTAAGCTTCCTTTTTAGCCATGCCACGTTCCCTCCGTGACTCTGTGCAGCTGATGCCTCCACGGTTTTTTTCGCTAGTTGTTGTTTTAATTCCATGTTCTCCTAATAAAGCTCGGCAATAGCTAGCTTTTCTTGTTTTAGCTGTTGAGATGGAATTTCCTCATTTCTTCTCATGGATTCTGTATTCCTTGTTTTGATTCTGCAATCTTGGCTCAATTTCCCGACAAGCTCTAGTCAGGTGACGCGCCTGAGTCGTCCTTCAGCTGTCGGTCCGACGTGCGGTACTTATGTAATTTGAACCTTCATAATCTCTTTGTTCTTTCTCGGCCTGCCCCTCCTCCGAGGCAACTACTGTTTAGAGGAGGAAGCTTCTGTCGTCTCCCTCTTCTGTATTGCTTTCTTTGTTTCAGTTGTCCCACGTCTTAAACTGGTCCCTTTTGTAGGTGAAAAATCAATTTCTTCTACATATTTGAGAATAGTCGTTGCAGGCGTGAAAGAATCCCAATCTCTTTGAGATTCAGACCTCACAGTTCTGCCGCTCCGCGCGCCCTTTCTTGTACTTTGATAAACCACCATGGCACGAGCAAGGTGTACTCTACGTGCAACATTTGAAAGAAAGTATCGGGGAGCAGTTCTGAAACAATTGGATTAGCGAAGGGAAACTACGAAAAAACAACTTAAACTAGGTTCTATGACTGGAGAGCACGTTGAGCATCTGAGATTTATAGCGAATCATCCAAGAGAGGAAAACATGCTGGAAATCAATGAATTTATGGCGACGAGATGTTTCAAGTCGGCCTTCAGGTTGTTCATTGCAAATCCTAGCGTGTGGAGTGCAAGTGATACGGCTTGTTGTGCATGTATAATATGAACGCTGCAATTCTTCATTCCTTCGGCCCTCATGATGCACTAATAATAATTGTGGCACTTGCCGACGCGACCTTATATTAACCATTTGACTCGACAGGGATACGTAGAACTGACTTTTAATAGGATCTGACCTTTTGGGAAAATACATGCCCGTATCACATATACAGTTTCTGATTCTGACACCCTTTCCCATTTCCAAGGGCCAATCGGCCATTTGCTGACTTCACCCTCACAGTGTTACGTACCTGATTTCACATGTTTGGGTGCATGGATCGTGACGTGACTCAAAATCGACTCTAAATGGAAAGAAAAGTGACGGCGCTAACACCCATCACTCAACATTGTCTTCCTACTTCGCAGTTATTACCCATAATAGCCCATTGAGTCACCTTGCTTGAACTTATAATAATTAGTTCATATCCACTAAGGTTAAGCATGATAATCTTTATGACTTTACAACCTCTCATTAAAATACAAGTTCAAACTACCATCCTATGTGTCCTATTTCACAAAAGAGGTTAGTAAACTATTCAATTTTAAACTACTTGGCACTTGCAATGTATTATCGATTTCAACCATGCAACATTTACTTCATACTAGCATCCTTATCATACTACCATATTCTAATCGTAGAAGTTAATTTCCTTATGTGATAATGCACAAGCAACCACCATGCATGTCGATAAGAAGGAAATCCAAGGAAGGAAGCCACCTAGATTCTTACACATAGTTGCATGCAACCATATTTATATATATGAACAAAAGGATTTTCTCAAAATCATCTATGGATCATTGTTCATCAAAGGTAACAGTTAAACCAATCCCATGGTTCTCCTATAATTAACATTTCATGATAAAACTTATTTTTGCATCACTCAAAAGTACTATGTTGAATGATTTCAAATTAGCTACATATAACACTAAAGTATCTAATAGATAAATGAATTTGATTATTCTCACACATAACCACAAAGACATACCATAATTCTTTATCAATAAATAATCATATTCAAGAAATCTACATCCAAGGGGCACTATTTGTATTAGTTCATTGTATTACCATTCTTCCCCTCTTCCAGATGTGACGTCCTCATAGCACAATTGACCAATAAGCATTCAATTAAGCTACTTATTTTTATCCATCTTATCCTTCCCCATATAATCAATATAATAAATCACCTTCTCTTGTTTCACTTGACTCCCTTTCAGTTCATTCTAATATAATAAATCACCTTCTCTTGTTTCACTTGACTCCCTTTCAATTCATTCTTGTTCTAACATTTACATCCCAAACAACCATGCTTACACAAGTTGGAACCTACAGATGGAGCATTTGCAAATAAAATTTTATGGTCTTGTAAATAGCACGCCTTGATTTCTAATGATTTGTATAGTTCTTTTTCCATATCCTTGCATGAATGTTACTAAAAGTGGGCAACTAATAACTGATTTTCAAAGATATGACAGATGGAATAATTTAAACTCTAAAAATAATTATATCCTTGGATCACACATCTACCATATAATCATATCATGACATCTTGGTAGTTCTATTTGTGGATTTAAACTCTTAAAATAATTATATCCTTGGATCACACATCTACCATATAATCATATCATGACATCTTGGCAGTGTTATTTGTGGAAATATTATAAACATGGGTGTCATTACGAGGATGAATCTGAAATATAGGAATTCGCAAAATCCAACCTAAGTTGCATGGCTATGAGCACAGTTATGATATGACATTTTTTTTTCCTTTTTCTTGTCTTATCCCATCAATATCCTAACAATATATGTACGAGATACCTTTTTGAATTGTATTTCTTTTTTTTTTTCCACGGGAAAAAAATTTCTCATTTTATAAACAACAGGATATAAAAAAATTTACAGTGATGCATCAACTGGTCATGCAAAAACGGAGATCCGATCTCGCTGTGGGTATCATGAGTCCAGAATAGATACTCTGTCGCTCAATACAATCTTATGAGTGAGCTGGAAGCTGCCTGCTTACGTGTCTATATCTTTGGCTGAGATTTTGGGCCTGAGACGGTCGATTAGGTGGTTGTCATGCGCAAACACTGATAATAAAGAATGCTCAGATTGTTTGAAAAGAGCCTCGATATCCTCTCCTATAGCGCAGGGTATACATCCTTCTTGTGTTCATCAATGATGACCTCGAGAGGCATGTTTGGAGCTATAAACAAAAATAGAATCCCAAGAAACCAAAGTCATACAGTGGTAGTAATGTAATCAGAACTGTGACACAATTGCCAGAGAGAAAATGTAGACCAGGCACCAACCACCTCAGAGAATTAGTTGAATAGAGGGGCCCTCAGTACCATCCTCCCAACGGGAAAAAGTTAGTTTACCAGGAGGCTGGGTTAGCGCCTGTTTGGAGAGTTGGTCCGTTGTGGAATTTTCATCCCTGTAGATATGGATGGCAATGAATCTCTTTAAGAGTCTTTTTGCTACAGTGGTTCGCTCTTTCCAGCACTCTAGTGTTGCAGATCAGAGTTTGGCCTTGTCGTTTAACCAGTCAATAATGACCTTGGAGTCTCCCAAGAGAATCAAATCTTCAATGTCCAGCCTTTGTGCCAAGATGATGGAAGCCCATGCCCCCAGAAGTTCGGCTTTGGTGTTGGTTCCATTTCCTCCGTTGAGCGTCCATCTGTAGGAGGTGTGTGTGTTGATGGAGATATGACCTCCAGCCCCACAGAGTGTTCCGTCTAGTTGAGTTGCTCCGTCGAACCATGCGATGGCTTTGTCGAAAGGTAAAGTTGTTTTTGATCTGCGGAAATTCTGGACTGTGTTGGGGGGAAGAGGGCGGTCGACAGATGATAGGATGCGGTGTGTCACGAATTTTGCCGAGGGAGATTGACCCTCAAATATGGCGGCATTACTTGACAACCATATATACCAACAGAAAAAGGCTGGCAGCGGGGCGAAGATCTATTGTATTTTACACCAAGAGCTGAAGCAAGCAGATGCCGTAATACCTTGCCACTGAGTGGGCATTGTTAGAGTCTCTGTGACTTGCTTCCAGACTTGCTGAGTAAAGGCGCAACTCACAAAGAGATGGTGCGTGGTTTCACTGTCCTCCCTGCACAAAATGCAGCGGTTTGGGCCTGACCAACCCTTTTTTTGGAGGTTTTCCCAGACTAGCAGTTTGTTCTCCGTCAAAAGCCAAGTGAATAATTTAATCTTGAGCGGACAATTCCACTTCCAAAGCCGATTTCGCTAGGTCAGATCACGAGTGGGCCAGATTTCCTCAGTCAATGCTTTGTAGATATTTCGGACTGATATGTAACCAGATTTGTCGCCTCCCGTCCAGATGAGTTTGTCCGGTCTCCCCTAAAGATAGATGCTCACCTCATTTATATGTTCTATGTATCTGGACCATTCCGCCGAGAGGTCTCCCTCTAATAACAGCGAGGTGCTAGTTTTCCAATTTTCACCAAGAGTGTAGCAGCTACGGGGTTCTTTTAAGTGAAAGAGATAATGAAGGCCTAAAGTATGTAGGCACTCCAGCAGTCTAGAGGAGATTAGGGCCTTTGAACCCATGCCAAGGATGTCGTCTTTACCAAGTTCGATAGTTGTCCCATCTCCAGG
>JZKD02S0422654.1:68857-91384 GCA_000966675.3 Picea glauca | reverse complement strand
GCAAAAGTTTCACCATAATCAATACCTGGTTGTTGTGAGAATCCTTGGGCAACAAGTCTTGCCTTGTGCTTTTCAATCTGCCCTTTTTCATTTAGTTTGGTTTTGTACACCCACTGGAAAAAAGTTCTCCAAATTGAATCAAACAAGTTGATGCATATTCTAACACGAACTGAAATTGAATCAAACAAGTTGATGCATGTTCTAACGCGAACTGAAATAGAAGGTGATGCATGTTCTAACACGAACTGAAATAGAAGGTCAGGTTGTGCTTCAAACAAGTCTGGAAATGTCTCCCTCATGATCTATTCCAACTCTTTAGACGCTCTAAAACGAACCTTAACTCTTGTAATATTATATTTCACGGGACAAAGTATAGAATCATGTGATTTCAGTCATCTTGGCCCAATCAACAAGTAACATTTTCCATTTCTGTTTTTTTCTTGCTCATTGCAGTCCTTCAGTTATCTGTGTACTGTAATGTGGCTACAATTGTGTATTTTAAAAGCATCTTTATGTCATCCATAGATATTTCCAAATGCTTTACCAACGGTCACAAATTACTTTCGCATTGACAGGAAAGCACCCACAAATACACCTTTTAAATTTTTTGTCCCACATAGCAAAGCAATAATGTCACAGAAACACGTGAAAAAAGAAGATTAGGAGCAGACATTCCCAAAACAAGAACAGATCCAACAACTGAAGCTTGTATTTGAACAAAAATCTAGGCCCAGGGCTCAAAGAAAGAAGACAACACCAAACTGGGCAATACTTTCTACCTGTACCATTTCACTCACAAAACTTATGCCACCCGATCCAATAATTGACCCTGCAATTAAGTATCAGTAATAATCGACCATGTGCATATTAAATGCCTTTCTCCACACTAGCCATTAAGAAATGTTATTATTACAGGAGTAACAGATCTAATTGTCTTGTCCCGACATCAAGAATTCTTTCCAAGTGAATATCTAGTATTTGAGATTAAGATAACCCTTGTTCTTCACAGAATTTTAAGATAACCCTTGTTCTTCACAGAATTTCTTCTGGAGGCTTAACACAGATTCCAAATCTGCAGATGACACATGACCTGGTTGTCGACCCTCAGTTTGCTCAAACTCTCTATAATTCTTAAAGCAAAATATAGCTTAGTTTTTTTTTCTAGGAAGACTACTCGAGCGAATTAACATGGACTCCTCATCACTATCTCAATTCCTCTATACACAATAGCTTCTTCATCATTTTGGAGATCGGAGTCATCACCTGAAACCCAACCAGCAAAATCTGGTGCTCAAGACAAGAAGGATTTCGTTGAAACAAGACCTTCCCTTCAAGCCAAACTTGGCCAATCCCACACAAATCGACCAACGTTGCGTAGKGCAGAAGAGAATGCGTCCATGACGGTTCGAACCATCATGCCACCCATCAACAGCTTGTGAGTTTCGGGGGGTCCCTGGCGGTTTTGAAAACCCTCGAGGGGGCTTAAATGAACAGAAAAATGCCACGTCATTATTTGTTAAACCACGGTTTGGCTTTTCGTACAGTCCCCTCTTGTTAAATGTCGAGCATGCACGGGGGACGAAATTATGAGATTAATTAGCACCATCGATTTTCCCCTTGGAGTTTGGTTACCAGTAAACAATCATGCCATCCACATATCCAGTCGATGAATGGCTCACGTCGATGACAAAGACTTACTAGATTACAAGCTTGTGGCGATGGAAAATTTGTGGGTTTCATGCAGGTGTTAGAAAAAAATTTGACAAAATTTTTCTATGTTACAAAATTAGGTTCCATTTGGGGATTGTGTATCCCTGCGAAGCACAAAAGAACTGTAGACCATGTTCCATATCATTTCTTGAAACCTGTCTTTGTCAAACCTGTCTTTGTCTTCTATTTCATGTACCTGCTTTAAAACTTTCTCATATGCTTTGAAAAACCTGCTTATTTACAATTGAAACAAACCACCAACTGAAAAATACTATTCTGCAAACTTGAAACAAAGCACTCTACTGCTGCACTGAAACTTCTCTAACTGCTGAACTGAAAACTGAAACAATGCTCAAACTACGAGCTTTTTTTTATGTACAAGCTTCATATTCTAATAAGATGTACCAATCTGATCAAGTAACATGACATTTCCAATGATATCAAGTAAGCCTCTTTATAATGGATTGAGCTTCTAGCTTGTCATTGTATGAAAAAAATATAATATATGCGGTAAAAAATTCATGGGCAACTTACACTTGCAATGACAAATTCTTAGTGTTTTGAAACCTGTGACATCCAACATATTGGACACTGCAGACTCCATCCAAACAGCTATTGGATCTTAAAAAATATGAAAGAAAATCTTCTAATTGAAAAAAAAAATTATTCCTTATCCTCGGTGAATATATCATCCTTGTGCATATAGTTGTATTGCTCTTGTGTGATCTATGTATTTTCTGATGTATTGTTGAGCTCTTCAAGTTGTGATTCTAATTCAAGAAAAGAAGAAAACAATAAACTGCATTCAATACCTGTAGAAAGTTCAATTTGAATTAGCTCTTTAAAATCATCTTTGATACCTTTATAGGTTTCACACATAGGTACTTTGACTTGACTGCTGAAAATATCTAATGATGTTTTTTTCTCTTCCTCAGAAGGATGTTGATGATCTTCCTTAAGCACAGAGACATCATTATGTTAAAAAATATGTTGACCTATATCCTCCTAGGAAGGAAAAATAACTTTAGGAAAATCTTCCTCCTCCTAACTATTACAAAAAAAGTCTTCTCTATGCTTTAAAACTGATTCAAATTATTCATCACAACAATGTTCATATAGAAGATCAACTGGATAAAACCTTTTGCAATGAGAATGAAACAGTAAATGAAAATCCTTTAGTGAATAAATACATGCAACATGTAAAGGTTTATACCATTGATGGGCATCTCCATCCAAATAAATCATAAACATTTTCACGAAAACGTCTTCATGAAAAATACCCAGTTGATGCATGCATTAATGAAAATCTATCAGGAGTCGAGTTGAATCTTCTCTGAATCTTGGAAGGCAGTATGCCCAGTCTTTTGTGCTAGGCATAGGATTAGGACAACCATGTATATTTGAAAAATCAAATGGAGCATACCATGCATCGATCTTAGCAACAATTGAAATTGACAATGAAATAGAGTCAGATCGCTAATGAAGTCACAGTGGAGTCGCCAGGTGAATAACCACACAACATGTGTCTGATCCTTGTTCACCTTCAAGAACTAGACCTGATCCTTGTTCACCTTCAAGAACTAGACCTAATCTTGATAAAACCCCCAGGAAAATATCTTGAATCTTTGTCCCCAACAACGATGCCAAAAAGAATGTCATAACTTGAGATCATTCCTAGTTACTTAAGAACAACTCCAAGACATATTTAAAACCAACTTTAGGGCACAGTATGGAACTTGGATTAGAGGGGGCTCCCTTAGAGGTAAATAAAAATCATTGCTTACTGTCACTAGAAGCAGCCTTAAACTTTAAGCTCACAGTGTCTGGTTTGAATGATACATAATAGGACAAAAAGGGTTGAGAAAAGGAATGGATTAAAAATAAACTGTAAATCTCAGAAAGATCAAAGGATTATCCATTAAGCATGGAGCCTCATTGGCGTGAGCACAATAGATGAAAGTGATAGGTGGAAGAATATTTAAATTTCAAACAACATAGAGGGAAAAAGAAATATCTACAAATCTAAGATGAAGAAGGTGAACTGGCCATAAAAATTATGGATCCAACATGTAAAATGAACATTTAAATCTGCAATCAATGAATCCATACATGAAACATTCAAGAATGTAATCTATTGACAACATGAAATATATAACATAACACTAAAAAGGTCATAGCTAGAATCTTTAAACTATTAAGAAATACATTAATTTTGATAGTGGAAAAAACAAATTGTCATGTTTTAAATCAAATCACATTAGATAAAGAACATGTTTGAAAATATAAGAGGCTAATGTTGATACTGAGAGGGGGGGAGGGAATCAGTATCAATTATAATTTATCACTTTCTTACAACCTTACTTTCCAATCAAATAATATTCCCAATGAAGAGCATAAGAAGAGATACACAATGCACAATAGATATAAGTGAAAATCCATTGAATGTTTTTCTTATATAATAAAATATTTCATTCAAAGGAAACTACAACTTCCAAGTTCTCTAGCTCCAACTAGAATGAGGCTCCAACCCCCTAATTTACAGGTTCCAACCTAACGGAAGCTACAACTCCATAGATTCTTCAGATCTAACTAGAAGGAGGCTCCACCCCCCTTTTCCTTTCCCCTTCTTTCCTCTCTTGAATATAAATGATAGACTCAACCTGATCTCGTCACTTTCCCGGTTACATCATTATCTCCATCTCACTTGGTCCACTTAGAAACCAGGTCCACATAGAAACTAGGTCCACATAGACTGTCACTATCACTGTCACTATCACTGCCACTATCACTATCATTGATACACTATCATCATCAAACTGGGTCTACCTAGAAATTGGGTCCATATAGAGAACCTAGATCCACATGGGTCCACACATAAACCCCAGCAACCACATAAAACCTTGTGCAAATAATCAACCTTCCATACTATAGTGAATCCATAACAATGATCAAAACATCACCACAAGACTAGAAAATATTCTTCATAAGAGCTCATTATCCTCCCAGTTCCTTCATCACTGAACTTGTGCTAAGAGATAAAAAACTTGGGTCCTTAAAAAATACGAAAATCCATCCTGTATTTAATGTAGTTCTATCCCTATTTTTATTTTCTGGGCCAACCTAAATGAATTGTCCTCAATTTTTTGGCTGGGTTGTTGGACGGAAAACTTCATATCTCCTCATTCCTAGAGAGTTAAAGGGACTTCCATATATTGCTGGAAAGGTCTCGGAATAAGATTTTCAACCATGTAACTTGTGATTACATTTGAGTGATTAAATAGGGGAAAATTTCCCTCAAATATAGGGTATCCAAATTGACCACACAAAATTCTTTTAACAATCTTCATCTTGCAATCTTCATCTTGGACATCTGTAGGATTCTTCACTTGACTTCTTCTTCTAGGGTTGACATCAATGACAACCAATTTCCAATAATCTCCCCCTTTTTTATTGATGGCAACACTTATGATCCCCTTGTCATCCTACTCTCCCCTTGTCTTCATGCTCATGATTTTTCTCTCCCCCTTTGACATCAGTGGCAAAGGATGACTCTTTTCTTTGGGGTTGTTCCCCCTGAACATATAACACTCAATATTACTTATTATTTCTTTTATGTCTTGTTATCCTTTCTTTTTTTGTTATGGTCCTTGTATCTTTTTTTTTGTGACTTCAATTTTCTTTCTCTTTTCTTTGTCTAGGATGTATATGTTATTTGGTCTTCTTCTTGTTGTTGCAACCAATCTTCCTTAGTCTTTTTCTCTAGTTTCACATTTTCAGGAATCAAATGTAAGAATGTATCCTTGATCACATATTTTGTTGACACTGAGGAGATTATTTTTCAGATCTTCAACTAGTAGAACATTTTTGGTTTTTAAATTTCCACTTCCAAGATTTACTACACCTTTTTCCAAGTATTTTGACAGAGGAGTCATCTCCAAATGAAACATTGCCACCCTTTTTATTTAAGATGATGAATTTGTTTTGGTCCCCAATCATGTGTGTTGAGCACCCACTGTCTATGTACCATTCATCTTCTTCTTATTTTTTTCCAGTGATCAGTGCTATTTGACAACCTTCATGGTTTGGATTATCTTTCCTTTTCCATACTGTAGTTGGTTTTATGATAGGAGCATATTCTTTCGTATATGTGCAATCTCATGTTTTGTGACTAAGATTATTTCATTTATAGCATATACTAGTTTGATCCATCAGTGGATCAAATGGATTGTAATTTCTATTGACATATCCATAAGCATTTTCAGGTCTATTGTTTACATGATTGTTCCTTGGATATCCATAATCATTTATGTTTCTCACATAGTTGTTTCTTGCATTGATTTTGTAGTGAATTGCTTTGTGTCCAAAGTTTCGGGAAGTATAATAATGACCAAGAAAGATATTCTAATACTTGATAGAGAATGACCTTCTTGGTGCTTCACACCTTCTGAATTATGGTATTTTGTTCCAGTTGAAGGTGTTATGTTCTTGTTGTTCTTCAACTCCTTCTTGATTGTTCTCATACCTGGTAGGAAAAGAACTTCTTGATGTTTCAACCCTTCTAAATTTCGATCTTCTGTCATGTTCATGTTGTTCTTCAATCTCTTCCTGATTTTTTATTCCACTTCTTAAAGAATTTGCATAGCTTCTAGAATTTTCGTCATCCTCCTTGATTGATCTATCTGTGTTTGTTGTCTTCAAATTGATATTGTATCCAAGTCATGTATTATCGTCCAATGACCTATGATTGCTAAGAATTTCATCCATCTTTTCAATACATTTTTCAAAATTATTCAATTTTTTTGTTGTCAACATCAACTCTTTTATTGTGTGATCCAATTCTTCTTTTAATTTCTCATAATCTTGTAACTTCTCCTTCAAGATGTTAATTTTCTTTTCAAGTTCATGATTTTCTTCTTCACAATTTGACAATTCAATTTTCAGCTCTCTATTTTTGTTTTCGAGCTTGATATTTTCTTGTTCAACGTGCTTTAATTTCTCAAGATTCTCATCATCTTGTTGTTCACTTATGTCATGTCCTTGCCTTCCCAGAAAGATTCAAAGCATGTTCCTTCATCAGACTCTTCTTCAACGTTGATCTCTTCTATTTCAGAATTTTTGTGAACATCATTATGAGTTTCTTGAGTTATGAAGAGAACTTCTCTTACATTTTATTCTCCATCGCTTTCATATGAAGAACTACCATCCTCCTTGGAATAGAGGCTCATTTTCTTGTGGAATATTTGATTTTCTTCAAAAGGACATTTCTTTGCATAGTGTCCTATTCTACCACAATTGAAACATTTAAAAGATAACTTACCTTTGTATTTTTTGGTTCAACTCTTGAGATTTCCTAAAAAATGTGCTTCTTCTTCATCTGAATCATCTCTCAGCCTTTCTTCTACCTTGTGTTCCTTATTTGTTGTTTTCATCATTGCTTTAAAATCTGCTTCTTTGTTTGATTGTCAATTTTCTGTACCTATTCTCATTTCATATATTGTGAGGGATCCATGTAATTCATCCATTGTCATTTTGGTCAAATCCCTATTTTCTTCAATGGTTGATACCTTGGCTTCATATCTTAAAGGAAGTGATCTCAATACCTTTTTTACAAACAAGGATTCATCGAGCTCTTCTCCCAATCCTCTGATGGAATTGAAAACTTCATCTACTCTGAGTAAGTAGGTTGCAATATCTTCCTTTTCATCCATTTTCAAATTTTCTAACTACTCTTGGTGTCGTTGAAGATTGAACTGCTTGACTTTTAAATCACCTTCATAGATATTTTTAATTCTATCCCATACCTCTTTAGCTATGTTGCAGACCATCACCTTGCTAGAGACAGTTGGTGTTAATCCACTTAGGATAACATGTGTAGCCTTTGAATCACAACTGATTAATTTCTTCTCATTTGGATTGGTTGGAACATCTTCTGGAATAGCCATTGGCAACTGAGAGCGAGATATCAACTCCTAAAGCTATCAAGTGAGTTTGTATTATGTTTCTCCGGTATGAATAATTGTTTCCATCAAAAAGTGGAATCCCATTTGGAATGTGGCCTTCCATTTCTACTCACGATATTCCTACCAATGATTAGACTATTTTGAAGGTAACCTAATCTAATACCAATTGTTGATACTGAGGGGGGAGGGGGAGAGGGGAGGGGAGGGGTGAATTGGTATCAAGTATAATTTATCACTTTTTACAACTTTACTTTCCAATCAAATAATATACCCAATGAAGAGCAGTAGAAGAGATACACAATGCACAATAGATATAAGTGGAAATCCACCGAATGTTTTTCTTATATAATAAAATATTTCATTTAAAGGAAGCTACAACTTCAAATTTCTCCAACTCCAAATGGAAGGAGGATCCAACCCCCTAATTTACATGCTCCAACCTAAAGGAAGCTACAACTCCCTAGATTCTCTAGATCCAACTGGAAGGAGGCTCCAACCTGAAGGAAGCTGCAACTCCCTAGATTCTCTAGATCCAAATGGAAGGAGGATCCAACCCCCCTTTTCCTTGCCCCTTCCTTTCTCCCTTGAACATAAATGATAGAATCAACTTGGTGTTGTCATTGTCACTGATACATCATCATCATCAAACTAGGTCCACTTAGAAACTAGGTCCACATAGACTATCATTGTCACTATCATTGTCACTCTCTTCGTCACTATTATTGATACATCATCATCATCATCAAACTAGGTCCACATGGGTCCACACATAAATCCCAACAACCACATAGAACCTTGTTCAAAGAATCAACCTTCCATACTATAGTGAACCCATAGCAATGATCAAAACATTACCACAAGACTAGAAAATATCCTTCATAAGAGCTCCTTATCCTCCCGGTTCCTTCATCAACAAACTTTTGCTAAGAGATTACAAACTTGGATCCTTAAAAAATGCAAAAATCCATCCTGTATTTATAGTAGTTCTATCCCTATTTTTATTTGCTGGGCCGACCTGGATGAATTGTCCTCAATTTTATGATTGGGTTGTCGAATGGAAAAATTCATATCTCCTCATTCCTAGGGAGTTAAAGGGACTTCCATATACCATTGGAAAGGTAATTGAATAAGATTTCCAACCATGCAACTTGTGCTTCCATTTGAGTTATTTATGTAGGGTAAAAAATTTCTCAAATATAGGGTATCCAAATTGACCACAAATAATGTTTTCAACAATATTCATCTTGCAATCTTGATATTGGACATCTGTAGGCTTATTTACTTCATTTCTTCTTCTAGGGTTGACATCAATGAAAACCAATTTCCAAGAGCTAAAAACGATAAACTGAAAGAAAGCATGACACCGAAAAATGAGGCATGAATCCTCAAGCAATATCTTTGTCTCAAATATTTACAATGTGAGAAACCCCTTGGGGTTTCTTGTTTAAGAAATCTCAATACTCCCATGCCAAAAGAAGACATTTTCCTCCCCCTTAAAATGCCATTAGCTCTCCCCCTTTATTCTTTGATTGTTTACTTCCTCCCTTTAATCCTTGAACTGATTTTATAAAATAGAATCACAGTTAAGACTAATTTGGAGCTCTCAACACCTTTGATTGATATGTTGTCTTTCTTTTCTGAAAAATAGGATTTGGTTGTTTACTTTTGGCTTCAACTTGTCCAAATACAAAATCCCCAACAATGCTGGCACTTCTATTTTTTTTAACACATATGTAAGGATTTTACCAATATGATGGCCCTATTGGTAAATTTTGAGTGGTCCACATTATCAATTTATTTGATAACTAGTTATGAAAAAACTAATTGGTCAAAGAGTGATGATATGGTAATATGAGCCAAGTATCCTCTGCATTTGCAAGTGTTTTGACCAAACATATCTTTCTTGAAAATGATGATCTCTTGTGTCTCTGATGGTTTTCAAAAGCTTATGCAACTTTCTTATTTCTACCTCCAAAATAGTTGGTTATAAAATCTTCTACTTGTGTAACCAAGCCATGACTATAGAGCTGATCTCATTTCTCAGAAGAAAAGGCAAACATTTCTCCAATTTTAATCAAACAAATAGATACATGTTCTACCACCAATTGAAATAGAAGGTCAGGTTGTGCTTCAAACAAGTCTAGAAATGTCTCCCTCAGGATATATTCTAACTCTTTAGCTATTCTAAAACCAAGGAACCATGACACTTGCAATATTATCTTTCACAAGCCTAAGAATATAATTATGTGATTTCACTCATGCTGGCCCAATAAACAGGTAACATTTTCCATTTATATTTTTTTTCTTGCTCATTGCAGTCCTTCGATTACCTGTGTACTGTAATGTGTCTACAATTGTGTATTTTAGAAGCATCTTTATGTCATCAGTAGATATTGTCAAATGCTTTACCAACTCTCACAAATTACTTTGAAATTGATAGGAAAGCACGCACAAAGACACCTTTTGAAAACAAAAATTACTTTGAAACTGACAGGAAAGTACGCACAAAGACACCTTCTGAAAATTTTGTCCCACATAGCAAAGAAATAATGCCACAAAAACACATGAAAACGAAGAAAAATTTGTCCCACATAGAAAAGAAATAATGTCACAAAATGTCACAAAAACACATGAAAAAAGGATTTGGAGCATACCTTCCCAAAACAACAACATGTCTAACAAATGAATCTTTTTTTGAAGAAAATTCTAGGCATAGGGATAAAATAAAGAACACAACACCAAACTAGGAAATACTTTCTTCTTGTACCATTTCACTAACAAAACTTAAGCCACTCGACCCATTAATTGACCCTGCAATTAAGTATCCAGTAATAACAAGCTATGTGCATATTAAATGCCTTTCTCCACTCTAGCCATTGAAGAAAATGTTATTATCACAGGAGTAAAATATCTAATTGTCTTGTCCCGACATCAAGAATTATTTCCAAGTATCTGGTATTCAAGATTCAGATAGCCATTACTCTTCACATAGTTTCTTCTGAAGGATTAGCACAATTCCAAATCTGCAGATGACACATGACTTGGTTATCAACCCTCATCTTGCTCAAAATCTTCTATAAATATTAAAGAAAAATATAGCTTAGTTGTTTTTCTAGGAAGACTAATCCAACAAAGTGACATGGACTCCTCATAACTATCTCAACTATTGAATTGCTACAGGGTTGCATATACTCGTCCCAAAAGGAAACATAGCAAATTGTATTCTTGCTTAAACTTCTCTGTATTCGCAAGCTCTTCTAGGCTTGCTTCAAAAAGTCAAAATTTGTTGCATGTTTAGAGACAACAACGACTCCATTCAAATTCCTATTAATTCGAAGTAGTGCAAGCTCATATGCAGTAATTAGAAACACAAATAGCTCATCCCCATTGAAGAAAATTTCCTCCCTTATATCATCAAGGCATTCATGAGCAATGTTGAAACTAGGTTTTAACATTTTTTACCTCTAAAACGAAAACTTTTCTCTTTCAGGATTCGGCTTTTCATAAGGTATAATCCTCGCTATCAGTCCAAAAACACCGGTACTGAAGTCTCGAAACGATTTCATTTCTTTGTTATAATAAAAGACAGAAAGCTCAAGTGTTATTAAAGTCTAGACGCACGTTCTGTAAAGTACTTTTAATCACGATAAATTAAAACCCCAAAGGAGTTAATTAACCATCTTTTAACCTTTCGGGATTCGGGTTTACTCAGAACAATATGTTTTCAATACATTTTGAATAGCGAAATCCCGATTCCCAATTTTTTGAAAGAAGTGGAAGTCAGTCTTAATCCTGATTAATTAAAACTAATCCCATCGTGATTTCGAGATTCGGGGTTTAGTGGTGACATATCTCATGTAAGTGTGATCCACGAAACCCCAAAATGCGAAGTCCCGAATCAATACCGAAGTTAAGGCCTAAAATTAATCTCATCATGATTTCAGGTTTCAGGGTTTAGTGGTGACAAACCTCATGTAAGCACGATCCCCGAAACCCTGAAATGCAAAGTCCTGACTCAATACCAATGTTTAAAGAGAACTAACTTCATTTTAAAAATACATTTAATGGTAATTAAACTTCTTAGGTACTTTCTTTTTTCGGTTTCTGTCAAACGAGATCTTTTGAATTTTGATTTTAGAATTTTCGAAATATGACCACATTAATAACGGATAGATGGTGATTTCTATGACACAAATGCGTATCTCAGAAATATTCTCTGCATTAAAGGTATTAAATTCTTGGCAGCTGCGTTAGTACTTTCACCATAAAATGAGTTAAAAGAAAATTAAAGGTCTGTGTTTTGAAACTTATTCTCACTCTTTCTATCAGGAGTAATTTGCATCCAGCCGAGCTTACACACCTCTCTTATGTGACAGGTTCTCATTTCAATACGAAAGACATGGCACGAAAGAAGGGATCCAAGAAAAGTGAAGATATATCTGATTTTTCTAGCCCAGAGGGAGATGTCATATCCGACACCATGCCACATGCTATCGACTCGATCAAATCATGGAGACAAATCTATGAAAATCTGGATTACAAGATAAAAAAATTCCCTTAACGATTCTGAGAATCACCTTCAGGACATAGCAAAATCTGAACTTCACAAGATTGCAACATGCCCACGACTCATGGCATACAACGACATGATCAGTTGGGCTTTAGAGAAGGTTGATATTCCAACAAGAAGCATTTTAAATGACCAAGGGGTTATCATCATCTCATTCAGACCTGAACATATCCAGGGTATGTACAAACTCTCACCCAATCCTAAATTCATTTACAATATCGAATTTATAGTTGAATTTCAGAGAAAGGAATGCACTGAGGCAGACCAAACTTACCCTGATTTAATCAAAGGCTGGTGGAGATGTCCATCAAAATTTAGGGTAGATACCCATAGAATTTATGCCACGGCTTCTTTGAATGAGTACATGGTTTATGTAGCCATGATTTTGTGCAGACTCTTTGGAAAAAATAATCCCTGTCATTTCCCAGCATAATGGGTGCCCTTTTTAGGGGAAGCATCAGAAGGATTTAGTTTCAACTGGGACAAGATTTTGTCTGATAATATAGCCAAAGAGGTTTCAGATTACAAAGTTGCAAGATCCTGAGGTCAACTGGTGGCCTTTTACATGTTGACATATATCATGGATGTAATTTGTTTTATGACTCCATTTCCCCTGATGAAATGGAGTTGGAACATAACCTTCCTCGAACCCATTCACAAGTACCACTCTGAGCTGTGGGAAGAAAACGCAAAAAAATAGTTTTACGAAATTTGTCATTTCATGGTAATACCAATGCATAAAATGTTTTTCGGCTGTGACCCTCCTCGCATCTCTGAAATAGTTTCAAAAAATCTCAAGCCAATAGCAGACTGATTCATTGAATAAAGTTTCTTCTACATCAGGGTTTATGGGTGCTCAATTCCCCCTCATGCGCTTCCAAAGTTCCTCTCGGATAGACTGGTGTGTAGGGAAGTGGCACACCAAATAGTGAAAGGCGGTATCGGAATAGAGCTAAAGGTGGCTCAAAATAAGTCCTAGCCAATCTTCACTGTGCACATTAGGAAATTTTCATTACAAAATTTAGGCCATTCCAAGGTGGAAGCGGAAGCGCTTGAAGAAGTAAAATTGTTAAATATTGAGTACAAAAGGCATGACCCTTATCAACTAGTGAACAAACACTTAATACACTACAATATGAAAGCTTATGAACATGAGGAGTCCCCTTGGGATGACATGCTCAAGGGGACTAAAACTTATAAAGAGGTGTTAGAACGAGTACATACACTGTCGTTTGACCTGCAAACTAGCTTTAGAACCTTTTAGAAACATAGATGGAGCGGTCTACCCCAAGTACTGCAAGGAGAAGAAATCATCCTCTCCCAGGAGCAAGAAAGTGTCCCCCCCAGGCTTCGAACAGGAAGCATAGAAGAAGGGTAATCCCGAAAAAATCCCACAGGATACTGAAAAGCCCCCTCCAATCAAAGAGACCTTATAGACAAAAAAGGTAGTGACCAAAGTAGAGAAAAGGTCCGGGAGACCACCCAAGTCCAGTAATCTTAACCCCCCTTCGACACCTGGTATTGAGGTCACGCCTAAGGCAATATGAGGGAAAGGATATACAGAGCTAGGAAGTCCTATAGCTTCCTTAACCCCCTTACAGGCTGCTTTTGGATTCCCATAGACCGAAGCTCTATTTGTTGACGACCTCACCTCTATCCCCATAGATGAGATTCCTCCTTTTGATTATTTTTTCAGCAGAAAAAGGAAAGTCGTTCTGAAACAAGAGATGCATAAGAAGGAGGGGAATAGGGTTAAAAAGCATAAAGTCCTGATAGATGGACAGAATTTAGAGGAGGAGGATTTTGCTACAGAGATAGCAGGTTCCATGGGAGCCATGGCAACAACAAACTTTTTTACCATGGGGAACATGAGAACAAGGATAAAGAAGAGTGATAACATGATATCTCAATTACAAGATCAGTTAAAGAATGTTGAGGAGAAAATCAGAGAAGAGGTGAGTAAAATCTTGGAGCAAACCAGGGTTTCCAAAAGGCTAGAAAGTCAATCAGTCAAAACAAGCCTGGACGAAATGAACCAGAAGATACAAGAAAGTTAGGTACAGGTTGCTCAGCAAAAGGAGCATGCAGAACAATTACAGGCTAGGTTAAATTCGATGAAAGGTCAGGTCATAGATCAAAAATCTTTCCAGGCCCAGTCACTGGAGGTACATTAAAAAATAGAAGTGGAATAGCAGAAATTGATTTCCAAGATAGAGATTAATCAGATTTACTTCCAAGAAACAGACAATGCCTTCGATAATATTATCCTGAAGGAAAAAGAAGCCAAAGCAGGAAGGGTTATTCTTCAAAAGGAAATCATATATTCTCCAAATGAAGAGACATTTGAAGCTACGAAAATGTCAGCGGCAGAGCAGATCAGAGGCGACATCATGCTCAAGCTATGGGAAACCAACATAACTGAAAATAAAAGAATAGTCAAGGAAATCAGAGATGATTGCGAAGAGGTTTTTTTTCTTTTAGACAAAGGATCATTGAACGTTGGAAAAGGGAATTGTATAGGACTCCTGGGATAGATTAATATTGTAAGACATCAATTAAATTTTAGAGAAAATTTGAGTGAAATTCAAATAGAAATTTCATAGCTAAAAGAAATGGATGTCACCCTAATAGACAAGTTTTTAGTTGATCCCAACTTGAAATTGCAGTCGATAAAGTTTGCAGATAAAGGAGTTGAAGACCGTCTTTCCAAGATAGAGAGAAAGATTTATCTACTTGAAGCAAAAGACCTTCCAGAACCCCCCATAAATTTTACACAATTCCTGGAGAGATGCATTGAATGTATTAGATCAAAAGAAGGAGAGCCATCAACAAAGTAAAAGTATCATTTGGAAGATCTTTAATTCCAAGAAAACAGAGAAATGGAGAAGATCATGCAAACAGTTTCTGATCTATTTTTAACAAATAGTCAGTCACTAGGAATTAGGAAATCACCAACCGTCTTAAGATTGGTAATTTTGTATAAATAGAATTTTTCAAGACTAAGAGAGGGCTTTTTTCTGGAGGGGATTGTAAAGAGAAAATTTCATTTTGCCAGAATTAATACAATATAGATTGAAGATTCCAAATCTTGTCAAGCCTGAGTTATGTGTTTCTATGTCATTTCATATTTTATTTCATACCTTCGTTAAATGCTTTCATAATGTAACTTCTATTGTGGTAATTAAACATTCAGATTATCTAACCATTTGCAGTTTTTCCTCTGTATCAGCTGTTAGCAGATATAAGACCTATGAATGTTTTAGAACTATGAAATTATATACTTCTTCGAAGTTTTCGTCCTTCTTTCTTCTATAAGTATAAAATGAGATTCCTCTTAAATTGATGCCTCATTTTTGTTATACAACTACATGTTTCCTTTTCTTTCTTCATTCCATGCACTGTCTCTTTTAAAATTGACTCAGGTACTAGAAAAGGCCTTCATTTTTGTTAAACTATTGATCCATAATTTGGAAGTTTTGTTCTTATTAATTCAAACCAGAAATCTACGACCCTTGAAAAAAAAAATTGGCTTCAAAAAAAAAAAAGTAAACCCTTTGCTTCCATGACTGTTCCAGTTACTAGACAGCCTAATATAGAACCCGGTCTATCAGATGAGATGACCATTGGGTTAAACCTATTCAATACCATCTTACAAACAACAAATACACGGGTAGAACTTGAACGTTCATGGGCTTCAATTGAAAGGGATATTAGCATCCAAGAACAATGGGAAGCTAGACAGAGATAGTTAAGGAACCAACTGTGATCTCGGTTTCCATTAAACTAGTCTTTTTACAAATTAATTATCTCTACATTTTCGGATGCCTTGATGGTATATTTTAGAGCCTTAAAGTATAAACTCAGGAACAACATCTTTTTAGCGCTGTTACCAGGGAGCGAAGAAACGAATCTTTTCGTTGGGAAGAACGACATTGACTTTTTCTTTCTTTGATAGTGAACAAAGATCGTAAAACCTTCTAAGGCTACTTTTATCTTTCACTTGGTGACTCCACGATAAGTAAACTAGTTTTCATTCGAAATAACACTAGAAAGAACCTGTACGACAAGCACACCTCACCAGTATCTGATCCAGAAAAGATTTTAAAATCAAGAAGATTTCTTAGACAAATCGTTTCGCCAACACATACTATCTGTCAAACTATTTCTACATGGTCGAACGTCAGAGGAATAAGAGAGATATGTCTCCCTCCCCCTTTCAATTGATACGTGCTCTTTTCTTGAAGTCCACACTCCTACTACCAAACACTCTGACGAATGTCCTGTGTATCCTAATTTAACCCCTGTCAATTCTCCGATATATTCGTCTTACAATCCTAGAGAAACAAGTTCTCTTCATCTTGGGATTTATTTCTCCAATTTCATGTGCCTTGATGATCAGTTCCCCACAACCTTTTTGTCACATTCAAGTACAACCCAAGTTTCAATCTCAAATCTATCAATGGCTACACACGGAGGTGCGGGGGCTGGAGGCAATGTTGTAGGTGGTGCTGCAGGAGGAGCAGCAGGCGGCAAAGTACCACTCTCTGCAATTTTTACTAAGGTGGCTGCCAGATATGCCCCTCTTTTCCTCCTAGTTCCCCTACATGACCTTCCAGAAAATTACATGAAAAATCTCCCAAACTTTACAGGGAAAGGTGATTTAACCGCACAAGAACACATCAATTTTTTTGACCAATTTGTCGATATCCTAGGACTCAAACATGAAGATGTCTACTCTAGAATCTTAGTACAAACTTTCAAAGGGCAGGTTAGAACCTGGTTTCGAGGCTTAGTAGCGGGATCTTTAAAGACATACGATGAACTCGAAAGTTCTTTCATCAGACAATGGGGAGAAAGAAAAGATCACCTCTATTATCTGACCAAATTCGGGGCTCTTAGAAAAAAACATTCTGAATCAGTTCTCGAGTTCACCCAAAGATTTAATAAATTGTATAATAATATTCCCATTGAGGTCAAACCTTCTCAGCCCGCAACGAAAGTAACTTTCGCTGGAGCTTTCAACCCTGATTTTGCCCTACTATTAAGACAGAGGAGATCAATAGACCTCACCAAGATGCAAGACGATGCCCTAGAAATTGAATCAAACATGATGGCTTCAGGAAAGCTAAAAGCCAAAACAGAGGCTGGGAACAAAGAAACCAAAAGATACAGAGAACAAGGAGGATCTTCAGGGTCAGGAAGATCTTCAGAAGAAAAAATGGATGACATGTCTAGGATAATTAAAGAACTGTCTAATAATATTTCGAAAATGGAATTAGATCAGACAAAAAATGACAATTTTCCCAGAAAGGATTTCAGAAGGAATCCCAATCCTCAAGTCCCACAAAGACAGAATAAGAATGAGGATCATAAAATCCCAACCCCCTTCAAGAGTGAAAACTTCATTGGAGAGGAAGATTTAGAAGATTTCGAGGAATTAGAGGAAGATATAAACAATCTGGGTGATGATGAGACACAACCCTATTTATCGAGACAAGATTATGAAAAAATCTTAAATAAAGAAAATAGATTGGAAAATGACCTAAACAGTAGTACTTCTGAAGATTTGACCTACCAGGGTATTGTCGATGGTATAATGGTCGAGCTTCAATAGAAGTACAATCTAAGGCCTAGAAACAAGAGTGTTGCAATCACCCAAAAGAAAAATATCTTGCCAAGGAGTGAGACAGACGAGATAGTTTCAAAAAATGTTGAAAAACAAACTGAAAAAACTAACATAACGGACACACAGCCTACCAAGACTAAGGTAGCTTAAACACCCACAGTCAAAACGCAAAAAGAGAAAGTTCTTGCAATAGAAACGAAACCTTCACCACAAAGGAAAGCTTATAAGAAGGGGACCGAAGCCCAAACCATAGAGAACGACAAAATTGCGGGGAGTTTTAATCTAGAAAATGAAATCAATAAAATCAAGATCCCTATACCTCTTGTCGAGCTGGCAAAAAACCCTATCTACAGAAAACAAATCACCAAGATGATTAGTTTTTCAGAAGATGAATGCCAAGCCGATATCATTAACTTAGAAGATGGAAAACCGAACATAATTTTCGGTCCACATTTCGAAGGCAACAAAGACACTATTGCCCCCTTCTATATCATGTTAACCCTGTTCGACCAACTACTCCACAACTGTATGCTTGATTCTAGAGCATCCCATAATGTAATGCCTAAAGCCATTATGGACAAATTGGGTCTCAAAATCACCAGGCCTTATAGAGATTTATATTCTTTCGATTCAAGGAAAGTTAAGTGTATAGGCATGATTAAAGACTTGGTGGTAAATCTGGCTCAATTGCCTGCGAAAAACATTCTCATGGACGTAGTGGTCGTCGATATCCCTCCAAAATATGGTATGCTATTATCTAGATCCTGGGGTGCCAAGATTTTTGGATCCCTCCAGCTTGACATGACATATGCTATGATCCCAGTTTTTGGAGGATAGTTCACGCGCTTGTACAGAGAGACCAGGTTGGCATTCATAGTAAGTGATCCTCGCAACCCAAATAACCACCATGTATATATTGTTGATCAGGATCTAGGTAATTGTATTTTATCCATTGATGATGATATTGTTTTAGGTATAGATGAAAGTAGTACAGAAGAAAAAATAGAAACAGAAAAAAAAAAAAATGTATATAGCACTGGTGTGTGCAAGATGTTTTTTTACGGCACTTCGTCTTACCTTGGAGCCAGAGTTGGGCACTCCTTGTGGCCGCTGATAATCAATTCATATTCCATTTTTCCTATAGACTCCAGTGGAATGTGAACCACATTAATAATGTATGCGAGTATGAAGCCTTAGTATTAGGGTTGAAAGCCACTAGGAGAATGAAAATAAAAAACCTAGAAATCTTTGTTGATGATGAGATAATCGTAAAACAGGTAAACCGACAGTACCAGGCCAAACATCCTAGGTTGAGGTCTTACAGGAATTGTGTCTAGGATCTAATCGAAAATTTCTTCTCCTCTGTCAAAGTCCACTACATTCCAAGAACTGAAAACCAACAGGCCGATGTGTTAGCCAAAGCAGCCTCAACCTTCAAACCTCCCACCGCTTTCAAACTAAAATACCATATACAAATGAGACATCGACCTTCCATACATAATAACATACAACAATGGCAAGTTTTTGAGGATGATGAACAACTGCGTAAATTTTTAGAATCGATAGACGAGTTTTTTGAAACTCATGCCAACCAAGAAAACCAACATGGTCTTGTTTGGATCATGCAAGAAGGGGAAGACCCCCAAGTATTCCACGATAAAATCGCCAATCATCGAATGCTTGTTCTAAAAAATAACCAGATCCCCAAGGGCCTGATTCCCTTGGAAAGGTTATTTAATCAAGACGATATCCCATTAAGATCCACCTTACAACCTCAACCTGAAGAGGTTGAGGACTGTGACATAGGTACCAAAGAAAACCCTCGGTTGGTGAAACTATCCAAATACATGCCCCCTAAAAACAAAAGTAAATACATTGAGTTTCTTAGAAAGTATAAAGACGTTTTCGCTTGGTCTTATGACGAATTGAGAACTTATGATACTTCTATAATCGAACATAAAATTCCTTTGAAACCTGGTGTCAAGCCTTTTAAACAGAAACTCAGACATATAAACCCTATTGTGCTACCAGTAATAAAAAAAGAGGTAAAAAAACTCTTAGACGCCAAAATCATCATCCCACTAAGATATTATGAGTGGGTAGCTAATCTAGTCCCAGTAAGAAATAAAAATGGTGAAATCAGACTGTGTGTTGATTTTAGAAACCTAAACCAATCATCACTCAAAGACAATTATCCGTTGCCTAAGATGGACCACGTCTTAGAGAAAGTAGTTGGAGCTAACAGAATGTTAATGATTGATGGTTTTTCAGGTTACAATCAAATCGTAGTACACCAAGATGATAAAGAAAAAATGGCTTTCACTACTCCTTGGGGCACCTTCATGTACGATAAAATGCCTTTCGGCTTGATGAATGCGGGTGTAACCTTCCAGCGAGCCATGGACATCACCTTCGTGGGTGAGAGAGATAAATTCATTGTTATTTGGCTCGATGATCTGACTGTTTTTTCAAAATTTGATGCAGAACATTTAGTACACATGAAGCAAACCTTCGAGAAATGTCGTAAATTTGGTTTATCCCTTAATCCCAAAAAATCTCATTTCGTTATGCAAGAAGGTAAGCTATTAGGCCATCTAGTGTCTAAAGACGGAATCAAAATCGATCCCAAAAGAATTGAAGCAATAGATACCATAAATATCCCTAGGAATGTAAAAGAAATTCAATCTTTCTTAGGAAAAATAAATTTCTTGAGAAGATTCATCCCTAACTTCACCGAAATTGTGAAACTGATCACAGATATGTTAAAAAAGAACAGTGAGACGAAGTGGACAAGCGAAGCGAAAGCATACTTTCAATGAATCAAGAAATTTATCAACAAAGCACCAGTCTTGGAAAGTCCTGATTACACAAAAGAATTTCTGATTTTTTCCTTCGCTTATGAACACACTATTACAGTTGTATTGTTACAGAAAAACGAAGAAAGCTTTGAACAACCCATTGTTTTTTTCAGTAAAAGTATGAGAGATGCAGAGTTGAAATATAATATACTAGAAAAACAAGATTATGCAATGGTAAAGGCTCTCAAGGCCTTTAGAACGTTTTTATTACATTCGAAGATCATAGCCTATGTTCCTACAAGCTCTGTCAAAGACATACTGGTTCAGTCGGATAGTGATGGGAGAAGAGGCAAATGGCTAGCTAAGATTCAGAAGTTCGATCTGGAAGTTAAACCAACAAAACTCATTAAAGGCCAAGGTTTGGCTAAGCTATTAGCCGAATCCAACTTGCAGGCACTTGGAATCAATCAGCTGGAAGAAGATGAAGATTTTCTAGAGATAAATGAACTCAACTTCACTACATCTACGGTTGCCATAGAAGACAAGTTTTCTTCTTCAGGTTGGTACTATGATATTGCTTCTTACCTATTGACTCTTCAATGTCCTAGTGAACTAACCCCGTCTAAAGCCAGTCCACTGAAGCTACATGCTATAAAATATTGTATTGTAGACGAAAAATTATATTGGAAGGATCCCCTGGGTTTCCTGCTGAGTTGTTTAGTCGAGACCAAAACTGAAAAAGTTATAGATGATTTTCATGAGGGAGTGTGTGGAGGACACCGAGCTTGGCGAGCCACGGATTATAAAATATTAAGAGTTGGATATTACTAGCCCAAACTTTTCACAGATGTAAACACCAAAGTCTGAACTTGTGTTCCCTGTCAGTTGTTTATAGGTAAACAGAAATTCCCAGCTTTACCTCTAATTTCAGTTAAAGCCGAAGCCCCTTTTCAGCAGTGGGGCCTCAATTTTATCGGAGAGATTCACCCACATTCCAGTGCTCAACACAGGTGGATTCTAACTGCAACAGACTATTTTACTAAGTGGGTGGAAGCTATTCCCACAAGAAACGCAACTGACGCAGTTGTAATCAATTTTCTAGAGGAGAATATTTTATCCAGATTCGACTGTCCCCGAAAGATAGTCACCGACAATGCACAAGTGTTTAAATTGATGGCTATGATAAACTTTTGCCAAAAAATCAACATCATATTAGGCCACTCCACAGCTTATTATCCACAGGGAAACGATTTAGCTGAATCATCTAACAAAAGTCTGACAACCATGATAAAAAAAATATTAACGGACAACAAGAAGATGTGGCATATTCATTTGAAATACGCTCTATGGGCCAACGGGATAAGTACCAAAAGGGCGATTGGAATGTCCCCTTTTCAGATGGTTTATGGCACCGATGTTATTTTACCAATCAATCTTGCTCTACCTGTAATGAAAATTTGGAAAGATTCAAACGAAGAACCTAACAACATTACCAGGAGAGCAAACCAGTTGGTCGAAGTTTAGCAAAATAGGACCGAAGTAAACGAAAAGTTACAGAGATATCAGGATAAGATGAAGGCTTTGTTTGATCAGAAGGCTAAGGATAGAGATTTCCTCCCTGGAGATCTAGTACTAAAATGGGAATCCAGAAGAGAAGACACGGGCAAACATGGAAAATTCGATTCGATCTGGTCTAGACCTTATAGAGTCTCGGCCTCAAAAGGAGAAAATGCCTTTTCTTTAGAAAATCTCAATGGAGACATTCTAAGTGCCCCTGTGAATGGGCGATACCTTAAACACTACATCCAGTAATATGTTTTCAAATTCTCATTGTACATACCAGTTTGTTTTCACGTTTCCCTT
>JZKD02S0422654.1:41345-52201 GCA_000966675.3 Picea glauca | reverse complement strand
TAATCTGGGAGTCTGTGTGGGAAATCTAGCAAAATGAGGAGAAGGAGTATGTGGCTGATTCACGACATGATGAAAGACTATCGGGACTCCCATCCCTGAAGGGTAATAAAAAACAGCATGAGTGTCAAAAAGTGGCAAAAGGTGCTATGAATGGGACAACTCATATGGGTAAGAATGCTACCGGGTAACAGTATCGAAGATGCAAGTGTAGGTGTGGGTACTGCAGAGCCGGGAATGGGGATCCTAGAGGCCAATATCAGAGGGTGTGACTGGAAATGTAAATGCGATACAGCAGGAAAGACTACATGCCATTGCTGAGTATATACCTGAAGGGGTTGTGTCGATGGATGATGATCAAGTACCTGCACACATGAAAACCAAATACCCAAAGTGAACAATATCTGAAGAGAATTAAAGATATGAGCATGTATTTGACAAGTGTGACTATGCGCATGCGTACCTGAGAATGGTATAAAAAAAAGGTGCCCCGAGGGCTCAGGATGAAAAGAAGCCCAGGGACTGCTATGATGTAGGTGACAGGATGTTGATCCCGTGGCTGAAGACGGATTGAAAAATGGACACCGTGAGCTCCCGGAATGGTGAGTGGAAGTTTGGCAAAAGGCCTATATATAGTTGTAGGGCCCACATTGCCACCTCATTTGTACCTGCTGCAATAGTGACTGGACAAGCAGTTTTCAGAGGAGATTGGGAGATTCGGGGAGGAAGAGGCAGCCAATTGAGGATCTACGAGTATCAGGTTAGTGGTCTGATCATCCTGCATAGAAATAGGTTTTCAATTTTTGGGCAGGGGCTGTACGGTGGGCCGTATAGAGGTATTTAGGGGGTATGGGCCCCACATGCATGGACGATCCGGTGAGAGGCGCGCATATGTACGTGCCTTTACACCGAATATACGCGCATGGGGGTTTGATAGAGGGAATTTAAGGTGCACACCAGTGCGCGGCTGTGGGTTTGACAGGCGCACACCTGTGCGCGTCTGTATGGTGAATAGGCACGCATTGGGGCATGCCTGTGAAGGGAAGAGGTGCACACTGATGCACACCTGTGTAGTGCACAGGCGCGCATATATGCGCGCCTATGTAATGAACAGGTGCGCATGTGTGCGTGCCTGTGGGTAACAAAAACCGCGCCGAGGAGGCAAGGTTGAAGTGTAAAAAATGAGTCTTTTTGATATTGTTGATGGTTGCATGAACTGATATAGGGCTCTATGTTGTCTGCAGGTGGACAGTGGTGACGATGCCATTGTGGTGGTGAGAGCGAGACTGGGCCCAGTTGCGAGATGCCGTGGCCATTGAGGGGCCCGGTGTGCGTGCGACTTTGGCAACCTGTGGGTTGCTAAAGTTTTTTGAGTACCCGTTGATACGGGCACAAGAGTATCTATTACAGTTCCTGATCCAGATGTGGAGTCTGGAGCTTCACTGCTTCCTCGTACGAGGAGAGCAGATCCCCTTCACTGCGGTGGAGGATATATATTTCTTGACTGGGCTCCCCTTTCGGGGAACGCCCCTACCGGCGGAGCCAGTGCTGCCTAGGACTACTTTGCTCGTTGATGTTGGTAGGAGATATTATTCAGGTCAGAACTTTATGTCCGGGACGGTGGTGAGCATTTTGGAGATAGATTCCCTAGTGCATCGTTGTATAGCAGTGATGATTGTACGAGTATACAGGTCACTGGTGACCCAGCGGTGGCCATCTTTTGGTGCTGGAGAGAGTGTTGGTCGGCGAGCGTTTCGCTTGGGGGCTGACGCTGCATGCTAGGATGGTGGCGCAGTTGGACCACTGTCTGTCTACTGATGCCGAGGAGTTTTCTTTCAGGTCCATCCTAGTGGCCTGGTTTTTAGAGAGGGTGTCGATGTTGCGCCCGAGGATTCTTCTAGAGATGTCGGGGGCACGAGAGTCGCGGTTGAGGCAGTGGTCTACAGTTTTGCTTCGTCATGGTGGTGGCGAAGGTGGCCACTTCTTTTCGGCAGAGGCGGCATAGGTATGGCGGCAGATGTCTCAGGTGATACTTCAGTACCCCTATGCTGAGGTGGACTTTCGGGGTGACCCGGACATGGTGCTGCCTCCAGGGGAGGTGTTCGACCATCGAGGTATGTTTAGTATTGGTGTGCATGTTTTGGTTTATTTTGTTTGTTTTGAGATAGAAGTCCATATGTATATGATATAGATGTTGATACTATCTGTTGGTTTTTTTTGTATGTGCAGATGTGGCACCTCGCGGGCGTGAGGTGGAGATGCGGAGAGCGTCGGATCGTCGAGAGACAAAGAGACTACCACATGGAGAGAGACGTTGGTGGGAGGATGCCGCGGGGCGACCAGCTGAGCCAGAGAGGGCATCTAGGAGGTGTCAGTTTGATGACCCTGGTGCAGGGCCATCACATGATCCTTTGGTGGGGGTCGAAGTAGATTTTGATGATATACGTCGTCGGGCATGTGGATGCGCATCTAGGACGAGAGCTTCCTGGAGCAGTGTGTAGGGGTACCGCCGCCATGGCGGGCCATAGTGTGATGAGAAGCAGTGCTTGCTGCTATGACAAGTGGACGCCTGCCGCCGGGGTAGGAGGGTTCTGTGGGTGGACCACCACCGCTTGGGGCAGGTGGTGGTGGGCCGCCACTGCCTGAGGGAGGAGAAGGTGGTGGCGCGATAGAGGCACCATGAGTGGTGCATGATGTATATCTTTTTTTTGTTGTATATAGGCTGGTGAGCCCATTTTTGTACCGAGGTGCTTCATTGGCCTGCGGATACATGTATTTTTGTATGTAAACATTTGGATGGCCTGATGGGCCTTTATATATACATGAGTATACATATTTGAGATCCTGATGTTGTCTACATGTTTTTTGCTGATGTTTTGAGTACGTCCATTCGATATATATGTTGTGACAGGTTTTTGTGATATGTTTATGTATGTGTAGCTTGATGTGATATATGCCAATCTAACACCATGTTAGCTATGTGATATGTTATTTGATTCAATTGTCTTGAAATATGTGTAAATGTAATGGAATCAAAATGTCGAGATAAAATCCTAACCTGCAGGTATTTGCGAAAGAGACACGGATCACGGATGCGGTACACATTGTTGAGTTGGAGAACGACTAGTTGAGAGTCGAGGAAGACGCCAAGGTGATGAATATGATGATGTTGGGCGTCGTCCAGGAGGCCAATGAAAGTAGTGTATTTGTCTTGGTTGTTGGTTGCTGACCCCAAACATATGTCGCTTGAATGGAGCATTTCATGTGAGGGGGTGTAGAGAGCCCAAGCGACCGAAGCGAGATTTTGTGTCCAACAGCTGGCGTCGTCGACGTAACCAATGTGGTAGGCTGGTGGAAGAAGCATCTGTCAATAGCACAAAGGACAGTTTAAATGAGAGGGGATGAGAAAAAAAGATTAAAAACACTAAAAAAGAAATAACCTAAATTCGAATGACGACTTTTAAGCATAAAATTTCTTGAGATACAACCCATTGACGGGTTCCTTGAGAGAGAGGCCTTCAGGGGAGGCCAAGATGTATGCGCCTTTGGTGAGGCAATGTTGGATAATGTAAGGGCCATGCCAAAGTGATTCGAATTTTCCATGGCGAAAGGTATCATGAGCGATATCATAAGCTAGGACGAGGTCGCCTTCGCGGAATGATCGAAGGTTGACATGGCAATCAAAGGTAGCCTTGGATCGTTTTTTAGCTGCCTCGTTGTTCTGTAAGGAAGATCGACGATCTTCATCCAGAGACTCCAAGTTCAACAAGCATTGCTCCATTGGAGTAGTGTCAGGTAATAGCTCAATTGCGGTGCGTAAGGTGGGAATTTCACACTCAATGGGAAGAGTTGCCTCGACCCCATGGAATAAATGGAATGGTGTGAAACCAGTAGCAATTTTCACCGCCGTTCGATAAGCCCATAGCGTAGAAAATAACATATGATGCCAATTGGTTTTATGTTTATTGACTGTGTGATGTAACATAGTTTTGAGGACTTTGTTAACTGCCTCGACCTGTCCATTTGACTGAGGGTAATATGGTGAGGCAAACTCGTGAGATAAGCCTAACCGAGATGAGAGTTCGACAAAGATCTCATTCTCGAAGTGTTTCCCATGGTCGAAAATGAGTTGGAGGGGTACTCCAAAGCGAGATATGAAGTGGTTAAAGAAAAAATGCGTTGCAGTGTCAGCGGTATTGTTGAAAGTGGGCATAGCTTCGGCCCATTTGGTGAAGTAGTCAACGGCGACAATGATGTATTTGTGGCCATTGTTGGAGGGGGGATTACAATTCATAAAGTCGATGCCCCATTTACAAAAAGGGCCAGCAGTAATGACAGGGTGAAGAAGAGCAGGAGGAGCTCAGGCTTTGTTGGCATAGAGCTGACATTGCTCACAGCGTTTCACGGCATGAATGCAATCATGAAACAAGGTAGGCCAAAAGTAACTGGCTCGGATAATCTTTTGAGTCGTGGATATACCCAAAATATGGACCCCACATGCGCCGCTGTGACAGTCGTTTAAGAATCTATCGGCCTCGTCAATAGTCAGGCATCGATGAAGAATGGTGTCGACGCCCCGCCGGTATAAGATGTCTCCAATGAGAAGGTAGCGGGGAGCTTGATGGCGAATACATCGATGATCATCTCGTGAAAGGTGGTTACCGAAATTTTGAGTTCAGAGATAGATGAGGAGGTCACCGTACCAAGGATCATCCGAAGTAATGTAAAAGAGATGTTCGTTTGGAAAGTCGGTGTTGACGGGGGCGCTGGTGGTGTCAGAGGGGAGGGTCGTGACAAGTTCGGCGAGAACAAGGGCCTTCTTACTCTTAGTTGTTGAGAACTCGAGGTTGTACTCTTGAAGGATAATGATCCATCGAGTGAATTTTCCGTTAACTTGCCGACGGCTGAGCAAGTACTGCATAGGGTTGGAATCTGCAATGACCTTTGTGGTGCGAAGCAGAATGTAATGGCGCAGTTTATGGACTGCGAGGACAACTACAAGAGCAAGTTTCTCTTCGTGTTTATACTTCAAGGGTGGCCCTGAGAGGTTATTACTAATGTAATAAATGGCATGTTCACGATTTTCATCTTCGAGCTGGACGAGGACACCCGCTACTGATACAGCTGATCTTATACGTAGAGGATGTAGTCGCGATTATAGTCAGGTGCACTAATTAAAGGTGCATTTGAAAGTGCTTCTTTAAGATTGTCAAATGACTTTTGGGCATGGTCGTCCCAGTGAAATGGGATGTCGTGATGTAGTAAGCGAAGGAAGCCATGTGCGTGTATGGTGTAATCTGGGACAAAGCGTCTAAGAAAGTTTGTTTTTCCTTGAAGACTCTAAAATTGTCGTAAATTCCGGGGAGGTGGAATTTCGATGATAGCTTGGACTTTGAGGGGGTCTACGGTAATACCACTTTGGGAAACAATAAAACTGAGGAGGTGCCCTGCGATGACACAGAACACACACTTGAGGGGATTCAAGCGGATGTTGTACTGACGACACCGTTGAAAAATGATTCGTAAATCATCAAGATGCTGGGTGTGTTTCTTGGATCGAGCTGTGAGGTCGTCCAAGTAGGCGAGGATGATTTTAGCTAGATCGTGAAAGATGTATGTCATCGCCCGCTGGAAAGTTGCGTCGGCATTTTTTAAGACGAAAGGCATGACACGATATGCAAAGGTACCCCACGGGGTAGTAAATGCGGTTTTATATTGATCGGTTGGGTGGGTTTGGATTTGGTTATAGCCAGAGAATCCGTCCATAAAGGAGAGAGCCTCGTGGCCAGCGCAATCATCGATAATCTGATCGATGAAAGGCATTGGAAATTTGTCTTTTGGACATGCGTTATTGAGATCTCGAAAGTCTGTGCAAACGCGGATAGTGCCCTATTTTTTGTCGACGAGTACAGGGTTGGAAACCCATGACGTGTAAGCGATGGGGTAAATAAACCTGGCCGTGCGTAATTTGTCAATTTCAGCTTTGATAGTCGCGGATTTGGATGGGTGTAGTGGTCGTTGTTTTTGGCGAACTGGTGTGATGTCAGGCCATGTGTCAATGCAATGTTCGACAATGGAGGGATCGAGGCCAGGCATTTCCGTGTATGACCAGGAAAAAATATCCCTATATTCCTGGAAGAGGGCTTTATATGCGTCGATTTCCTGAGGAATGCAAGCAAATCCAATGATTATTTCTTCGACAATGCCATTTTTAATGGAAATGCCAATTTTGATGGTGGGGGAAATGTTGGCCATGTTTCCTTCTTCAAACGCATCAGGGGCAGGAATGGGATTGTTGAACCAATTGATAGGCCTGGATGGGATAAAATATTTGGTTTCGATTGTGTAAATGGGGTTTTGGTTAGGAGGCATGGGAGCTTCCTGTGGAGAGAAGAGTACGCGGTGATGTAGCGCATCCCAGGGAGAGTCTGGGCAGTTTAGCTCTTCGATTATTTCCTCGTCGCATTGGAAACGCCGGGAATACAAGGGGTCATGAGGAGTGATCTCAGTGACAGTGTGATTGCCCCCTGATGAAGAAGCAAGGGGAACAATGCTAGGATATGGGGAGGGTTCACTCGATATAAACCATATATTGAAGTACTAAGGGGTACCCATGGTGGTTGGGTGGAGAGTGTCCATAGGGGAATGAGTAGGAAAATTGGGGGGTTGCGGGGTAAATCCTCAGAGACGTCATCTAAGAACCATGGAGGCATTGTGAGTGGCTCGGGCTCGGGAGAAAGGACATGAAGATCCTCTAGTGATGAGGTAATGTCAATTATCGCCTCTGCGGGTCGGTGAAGCAGGGCCAATTGATGTTGCCTGTATTCAAGGATCATAGGACACTGATATCTAAAATGAGCTAATGAATCGCAAAGAGAGCAAGGGCATTCATATGTTCATTGACTGAAGTGGTGACATAACGAATGTCTATGATATTTTTTGAAGAGGACGTAGCAGGGCGTGGGTTGTTCTGGAAGTTCTGGCGCACAGCGGCCAATGTCTGCCGAAAGCGTGGCAGTGCTGGGCAATGATGGGTGTAATGGCCATACTCCGAACAGATAGCACAAGCGTATTTGGTCCTCAACCCTTTACTACTGGAAGGGTGGGTGGTAGTGGTGGGAATAGCAGTAGCGATGGGTGTTGTGGGAGTTTGATTGGGGGGGATCAAATTCCGTAATTCAGGTAGTGATGGACAATTGTTGGTTTGGTGGCCCTCTTTCTCACATAGTGCGCAAGGTGGTGGGATGCGTGGAGGAAGTGGAGCGGTGGGCTCTTTCTTCTTTCTCCTGCCCCCAGCTATAGCAGGGGGGTTAGTGAGTGGGAGGGTGGTGGGGGTAAGGATGGGAATTGTCATGGGAATTCCTTCTTGTGGGGGAAGGGATGGTCGAGGGACCATCTCTAGTGGGTGTAAATACCAGAGTGGGATTTCTAACACCATATTTGGTAGTGTGAGTGTTGCGGCTACCTGAAAATCTTCGATACCTGGTGGAGGGTAAAAGAAGGGAATTTGGGTAAGGGGTTGGGGGAATGTCTCCCAGATGGGATTATTCCCTTGATGGGATGTGGATTCATGGACTGTTGAGGGTGACGAGTGCGCAGGAGGCTCCGGCGGGAGTGGTTCTGCGACTATTGGGTTGTCAGGAATGACTAAAGCCTCCTGAGGAGGAATAGCATCCTCTGTGTGAGTTCCGTTAGTTGATACGACGCATACCTGATTAGTAGGATGAAGGAGAGGTGGTGCTCTGTGGTACGTCCCTAACAAGGATGGATCTTTGAAAATCCCAGGACCCATCTCGACGAGTGGGTATGCGTCTTGGTTGGTGTGGATGAGAGGAAGAATGTTATTGAGGTTGGCAGATGGGTTAGGCTCATAATGTGAGACTTGGTCGATAGTCACGATCTTCCCATTATGGGGGAACATCATTTTTGAAAGACGGAAGATGCCAATGCCTTCATAGCATACATGTAGCTACGACCGAATAGGATATTATAATCGAGCGGGGCATCGATAACTTCGATATCAATGAGAATAGTCTTGCCCCCGAGTTCAACGAGGACATTTTGGAAGAGTCCTTCAGGAGAGGATGGTCGTCCGTCATAAGCTCGTAATGTGATGGCCGAGGGTATGAGTTCTGGGGAACCAAGTTTCTTCCATACGGTTTTGGACATGATGCACGTAGATGCACCTTCATTGATGATACACCGATGAACTGTGATGTTCCGTATTTTTACTGGTATTTGAAAAGCGATCAATGCGGGAAGACGAGGTTCTCCACTGTCAAGATCAAAGGTGATGAGTCAAGTATCTGCAGGGTCGACTGCCCCCAAGGCAGAAAGTAGTGATTTCCTTTGCGTAGGACAAGTCTGGAGGAATTCCAAGACTGACATGGCAGCCAGGGATTGTGCTAAGTCCTCTACCAAGCTATAGTTATGAGTTGCCCTAGCCTGTGGGTTATGGACATTCCTGCGCAAGGGGATGTGGGGGATGCGTAGTGGTGGTTCGGTGGAAGGGCGAGGGATCACCAACGGGGGTCCCGTCGGTGTAGGGTTTGTCTCTGGAGATATGGGAATAGACTCAGCGGGGGTATGATACTGACGATTATGGGTTTGCAGAAGGATTTCTGCCTCACTGGTGAGGAGAATTGTACGCTCTGCTGGATTGTTGGGGTTGTGGTATTGTCCCATTTGAGGTGGGGGATGTTGTGTGTCCTGTTGGGTGTTTATCACACCTTGATGTGGAATAGGATTTTACAGCACAGCGGGAGGGGGTTGTTGCACATATTGTTGTGGTGCCTGCTGAGGAGCAGGTTGTGCAAGAGAATGGGGAAGACTACTAGAGTCTTTCAAACGTTTGAAATCAGTGATCTGAGGGCAATGGTGAGTGTAATGACCGAACTCACCACAAGGGCACAAGGGAAGATGGTTGTAACATTATTTCTCTCTTGGCATTTGTTATTATTGCCCCCTTGGGGGGTTTGGTTCCCTTGGCTCTGGTTGCCCCCAGGTGGTTGGTGTTGTGGGGGTTGATTCCCGCCTTGACCTGGATTGTTGTTATTCATGTCCTGTCCTTTCTTCTTGTCATTGTTCGATGGATGAGTTTGGTTGGCTGTATTCAACTGTTCAAAACTTTGGTATTGTTGAGCAGCAGAAGGTTGAACAAAATTTACCCCCGCATGTGGATGTGGGGGAGTCATGGGTTGTGGAGGACCAGGAAATGGGAAGTATGGATTTTGTGGTGGTACCGATCCATAAGGTACATAGGAAGGCGTAGTGCTTTCACTAGTACTATAAGCCGATGTTGAGGGAGTACCACTGTTTGTGGGAATAGGTGGATGTATGGGAGGTGTCGATGGTGGTCCACTGATGGGTGAAGGTATAGCAATAGGGTATTGTTGTTGATAAAGGGGTGGGGGGTAATAAGGAGTGCCCCCATATGCCGACGGGTATTTAGGTGTTCCATACATCGGTGGTGGTTGGGGTTGTGGTCCATGGTGTGTGGTGGCACCGATTAGTCCGTCTGCTGAATGAGACATCCCAGGTTTATCTTGGCCAAATGGCACAGGTTTTGGAAGATCAAGAAGTACCGTGTATAAGTATCTTGACTATGCATAGATGAGGTCATATTGTTGGGCCTTGTTGATGGCTTCCTCTTTGGATTGAGGGAAGGTGGAAGCTACATCCTTTCCAAGGAGAGAGACAAGTGATCTAAGAAACCAATCGAGACACTGTTGCTTGGTGGTTTCTGCTTTACACAAACTACGTCGCCTACGCCACTCGTGAATATGGTCAACGATGTGTGTGGCTGAGGTTTGTTTGAAATTAGACAGTAGTTCTAGACCATTGTCATGGAAAATGGGTAATTGGAAGAAGGTCAAGAATGCTTTGGCCAATGACTCAAAGGTCGCGTGGGACCCTGATTTTTCTTCGACATACCATTTGGCCGATGGGCCAGTGAGTGTGCGTTGAAATAATCGCAGTCTGATGGAATCATCCATAATGTTGTTGGAGGAGCACCATAGGTGAAAGGTCATGACATGGTTGGTAGGGTCATCGCCTGCCTTTCCTTCAAATTTTGGTATGTCTAAAGGGAGTTTTGTTGGCATTGCAGGCCATGTGGGGTCATGCAATATAGGATCACTGGTAAGTTTGGTGAAATCTGGTATGTTGAGAAAGGCCAAATATGGCATCTGTAGTGGGGGGGGAGGATTAGCTCCGACCATAGTGTGTTGTGAACCTGACCCTTGATGGGGGCTAGGTGGGTTGGTGCTCCCTCCGTGAGAGGAAGTGGTTCCCTTGCTTCCGTGTAAAGGAGAGTGAGTGAACAGATGACCTTGGGAAGTAGACCCAAGTAATGTAGAACCAAGCAAAGATGATCCTAAGATAGTAGCACTTACAGGAGTGTGTGAAGGAGGTGCCGATGAACGGGCACGACCAGATACTCCCCCTAAGATAGGAGGGAGATTGAGCAAGCATCATGAACGACGGGGGTTCTGTGGTTTCCCTATGATGTCAGACTAACTGTGTGAATGTGTGCAAAAAGTGGTGATAATAATATAGAAACAAGAGCCTTTGCGTTGAATGTTTACACAATATATATATCAAACTGTAATCAGATGTGTATCATACATAAAATGATAAAGAATCATATATGTGGGTAAGTGGGTTTTGTCTGCGTAGGTTAATCAAAAGAAAGCAAATGATCGTGTCCTAGAAGAGGTAATGTCCTTCCTCTCAAATAGCACTCGACCTTCCAATAGTACTCAACAGTGGGGTCTGAAGTCACCGGAAGAGAAACTAGTGAAGGATGAAATAATTGGTTATAATGAGGGGTAAAGGGGGCATATCCTGAAAGAGCTGGC
>JZKD02S0422642.1:0-17896 GCA_000966675.3 Picea glauca | reverse complement strand
AAAATTATTATCACATTGTTCATCCTAAGGCCATCTAGGTTCATTCATTTATCAATAACAACGCGGCGTGCCTTTCAGGACGCACTAGGTGCTCCAAGGGTGCCACTCGCCTCATCTGTTCTCTTGCACGATGTGCCCTTCAGGACGTACTACGTGCTCCAAGGGTGCCACTCGCCTCTTTCCATTTTTCTTGCATGACGTGCCCTTCAGGATGCACCACGTGCTCCAAGGGTGCCATTCGCCTCTTGACTGACTTGGTATACATCAATAACCCCTGGAGTCAATACTCCGCTATGTGAACTTGTGGGAGACTAAGGGCCTCTAAGGAATAAGGCCCTCACCTTATTAAGCGCCCCTTAGAATCATATTGAGCGACTATCATAGTCTGCCCTCATGGCATCGTGGGTCCTCTTGAGCTAGGTAAACGTTAACCTACAGATCAAGCCACGACGGGAGTGCTAGTAGGGTGTGGTAGGGTTTTTGTCCACACCTCTCCCTCAACTTCTCTGGTAGTCATGCGTGACCCATTTAATCCACATGTGAGTCTAGTTGGCAAGATATCGTGAGCCTACATCATCAAAGAATGATGTTAGAATATATCCATATCATTTCATCTAATCAGATGCACTAATATCACATATAAAACAATCAAACCCCAATGGTTCACTCCCTGACTCGATCCGGAGTCCAAGGGTTTCCATCGATGCCTCTGCATCCTCGAGGTCCAAGATCCTACACACTCAGTAAAAATGATTCAATAGCACCTGTTTATGTCCATGCAGTAAAACAACAAGTCATCAACCCATGATGCCTCATAATCAAAATCAATGTTTTAACAACATAAAATCCAGATCACTTGTGAGCAAGTGTTCTCAAATAATAGGTTCGCTCAGTGCGTAAGAGCAGGATGTTACATACACCCCCTCTTGGTCTAAACTTCGTCCCAAAGTTTTACAGTAAAAAGATGAAATAAGTGTATCACAGTATATCATAAGTCTATCTATCAAACAAAAGTGGAAACTGCTGGCGCATATCATATGCGTCCTCCCAAGTTGCTGAGTGTGGACTATAGCTGTCCCACTAGACCTTGACCTTCTCTACCGTTCGACGTCGTAGTTGTCGAATGCGATGATCCAAGATGCATATCATCTTAACCGTGAGCGTCCCCTCGTTCGATACCTGGAAGGAACTCATGTGAATAACATGTGTAGGATCACTAATATAATGTCTCAAAACAGATACATGAAAAACATCGTGCATACGCCTCAAAGAATCAGGCAAGGCTAGTCGATAGGCCACAGGCCCCTTTCTCTCCACAATATCAAAAGGTCCCATGAACCTAGGAGAGATTTTATCTCCCTTTCCAAACTTGATCGAACTCTTATGCGGTTTAACCCGCAAGAAGACTCGATCGCCAACCTCGTAACTACGGTCGACACAGTCTGCATTGGCATAACTATTCTGTCGATCCTGTGCTTCTTTAATCCTTTGTCTTATTGTTTTCATTTGTTCTTCCATTTCTTGGATCGTTTCTGGTCCAACCAGGATCCTATCCTCAAGCTGATCCCAACACAAATGCATCCAACACGGTCGCCCGTAGAGAAAATCGAAAGGCACCATCTTAATGGTGCTTTAGTAATTGTTGTTATAAGCGAATTCCATCAGTGGCAAGAATTCTTCCCAACATTTTTGTTGGTCCATCACATACATGCGCAACATGTCTTCCAAGGTCTGGTTCATTCATTTGGTTTGCCCATTAGTCTTCGGGTGATACGCAGTACTAAAGTTAAGTTGGGTTCCCAAGGCCTCTTGGAAACTCGTCCAAAATCGTCTAGTAAACACCGATCCTCGATCAGATATAATCCTCTTATTTAGGCCATGGAGCCTCACAATCTCACTAATAAAAACTCTAGCTATGTCAGGTGCCTGATAAGTCATACACACCGGGATAAAGTGAGCACTCTTCATCAGAGTGTCTACTACTATGAAAATCGAGTCATGTCACCTTGCCGTCAGTGGCAATCCAATAATAAAATCCATTGAAATAACCTCCCATTTCGATTCCAGAATAGCGTGTGGTTGTAGTAGTCCTGTTGGGTGTTTATGTTCAACCTTTACCTGCTGACATTCTAGACATCTGGCCACATAGTTGACTATGTCTCCCTTCACGCCCTTCCAGAAGAATAAGGGTTTAAGGTCCGCCCTCATCTTCGTGACTCCTGGGTGATCCATGTAAACTGCTCTATGAGACTCGCTTAGGATTAACATCCTTAGCTCGTTGTTCGGCGGTACATAAATCCAATTTTTAATTCTCAATAAACCATATCTATCAAACGAAAATCCTTCAAACCTTGGTACCATTAGAGTGTTTTATCCGATAAAATCCTCGACCTCCTTGTACTAGTCATTGTCATGTTGTAAAGTTAGAATATTTTCACATAGATTCATCTAAAGAGGCAACACCAAAAAGATGCGTGGTCTCTGACTCAAAGAATCTGCCACTCAGTTCACTGTTCCTTTTATGTAAGTAATCTCGAAGTCGTACTCACTAAGCAATTCCGACTAACGTCGTTGTTGCGTGTTTAGGTCACTTTGCATAAAGATGTGTTGTAGTCCACAATGGTCCATATTTAGTTCAAATTTTCATCCAACAAGGTAGTGTCTCCAAACCTTCAAGGCATAAATGATGGCTAACAACTCCAAATCGTGCGTTGCATAGTTCTCCTCATGCCTTCCCATTTTCCTCAAGATGTAAGCGATCACTCGTCCATCTTGCATCAAGACTTCGCCTAAACCTTCCTTGGATGCATCAATTCATACCAAAAAGTCCACGTCCATGTTAGGGAACTTTATTATCAGTGTTGTTGTCAACCGCTCCTTGAGCCTTCAAAATGTGTCCGTGCATTTCTCGGTCCAATAAAACTTCTTGTTTTTCTTCTGCAATTCCGTGATCAGATTTGCTATCTTCGAAAATCCCTCGAGGAACCATCGATAGTATCTTGCTAAACCCATGAAGCTATGCACTTTCGGGACATTCGTCGGCACAGGCCATTCCATAATGGCCTCGACCTTTGCCGGATCCACGACGATACCTTCATCGGATATGACATGCCCCAAGTAGTGAATCCTTGATTGATAAAATGAGCATTTGGACAACTTCCCACACAATTTGTGCTCTCGCAGACACTGTAGTACCAAGCACAAGTGCTCGTCATGCTCCTCCGTCATTCGAGAGTAAATCAAAATATCGTCAATGAATACTTGGATGAACTTGTCCAAGTACTCGTGGAACACCCCGTTCATCAAACTCATGAATACCCCTGGGGCGTTCGTCAGTCCAAATGGTAAAACAGTAAACTCATAATGTCCAAACCTCATCTTAAAGGCGGTCTTTTGGACGTCATCCTCCTTAATCCATAACTAGTGGTATCCTGGTCGCAAGTCTATCTTTGAGAATACCATTGTGCCCTTCTTTTGATCGAATAGATCATCAATCCTCAGCAACATTTACTGATTCTTGATCGTTGTCTTGTTCAATTGACGATAGTCAATGCAGAGCCTCCATGACCCATCATTCTTTCATATGAAAATAACAGGCACACCCCACGGTGACACGCTTGGACGTATCAGTCCTAGGTATAGAAACTCCTTCAGTTGCATTTTCAACTCTTGTAACTCTGGGGTCGCCATCCGATAAGGCATTCTTGCTATCGGTTTAGTCCCCGGTTTTAGGTCTATGGTAAACTCCAATTCCATCTCTAGCGGAATCCTAGGTAACTCCTCCGGAAAGATGTCTGCAAACTCTCTCAGCACCAGAAGGTGTTCTAGACCTTCCACTACTCCCTTCTCGTTTAATGCAAGGATCGCATAAAGCTTACATCCCTTGTGCATGCTCTTCTGAAGCTGCAAGGAAGAAATGAACCTCAGGGAAACTCCCTGGCTCCGGACTACAATCACAAGTCTTTGTCCCTCGTCATCGACCAAGCTCAACCATTTCGTCTTATAGTTGAGTATTGCCTCATGCTATTCCAACCAGTCCATACCAATCATGACGTCATAAGATCCTAAGATCATGACGTACAGGTTGGCCCTGGTGACAAACTCTCTCAGGTTAAGGATACATCCCGTAACCTTTCCTCCAACCTTTTGTTTGGCTCTCAAAGACATCTCTACGAAGGTAAACTCATCCTGTTCGACTACCTTTACCTTAATCCTTTTTAGTTCTTCACCAGAAATGAAACTCTCGGTAGCACCAGGATCTATCAAAATACTAAGGGTTTGGTCAGCGACTATACCTATCGTCTCGAGCACAGTCGATTGATGCTTTTCCTGACAGTTATTCACCACTGCGTGAATTCGATGGGCCTTGCCCATATCTCCCATGGTAGTGGGTCCAACTGATCTGGACGCTCTAGTCCTCTCCACAAGGCAGTCACGCTGGTATTGTGGCTCCCCACACGTCCAAAACCCCTTCTTTGTCCCAATAGTACTGGTACTCGAAGTAGAAGATGACGGCCCACCGACCTGGAATACTGGTCTATTCTGCTGAACAACCCTAAACTACTGCTGCTGCGGTTGACATTGCTGCTGATGCTGTGGTCCCCAATAAGGTGTCCGCTGCTGAGGTGTCGGTCGCTAAGGTGTAGTGAAAGTGAATCCCCTCTGGAAGCCACGATATCCTGGCGTATGTCTCGTTAGTTTTTTATGCAGCTGCGCACCAAATGGCACCTTCCCTATTGGTCTCATTGGAGTCTTGGTCTGACCCCCGCTAATAAGCTCCTCGTCTTCTATGAGGGCCTTCTGGACGACATCATGCAGGGTTTGAGGCATCGAAATCCTAACCTTTGCATGTATGCTGCCGTTAATGCCGAACATGAACCTGTTGACCTGAAGTTTCTCAGTGTTAAGATGCGAAGCATACAGGAGTAGCTCCATAAAAAGGGCCTCGTACTCGGGCACCATACGACTGCCTTGTCGTAAGGCAGTGAACTCATTGAGCTGACGCTCAATGAATTCCTCTGATAGGTACCTCTCTCGGAACTGTTCCTGGAACAGTTCCCATGACACGGCTTCAACGACCATGTTCAGTTGTGGTAGGAGCNCCCTCTTGGTCTAAACTTCGTCCCAAAGTTTTACAGTAAAAAGCTGAAATAAGTGTATCACAGTATATCATAAGTCTATCTATCAAACAAAAGTGGAAACTGCTGGCACATATCATATGCGTCCTCCCAAGTTGCTGAGTGTGGACTATAGCTGTCCCACTAGACCTTGACCTGCTCTACCGTTTGACGTCGTAGTTGTCGAATGCGATGATCCAAGATGCAGATCGTCTTAGCCGTGAGCGTCCCCTCGTTCGATACCTGGAAGGAACTCATGTGAATAACATGTGTAGGATCACTAATATAATGTCTCAAAACAGATACATGAAAAACATCGTGCATACGCCTCAAAGAATCAGGCAAGGCTAGTCGATAGGTCACAGGCCCCTTTCTCTCCACAATCTCAAAAGGTCCCATGAACCTAGGAGAGAGTTTATCTCCCTTTCCAAACTTGATCGAACTCTTATGCGGTTTAACCCGCAAGAAGACTCGATCGCCAACCTCGTAACTATGGTTGACAAAGTCTGCATTGGTATAACTCTTCTGTCGATCCTGTGCTTCTTTAATCCTTTGTCTTATTGTTTGCATTTGTTCTTCCATTTCTTGGATCGTTTCTGGTCCAACCAGGATCCTATCCTCAAGCTGATCCCAACACAAATGCATCCAACACGGTCGCCCATAGAGAAAATCGAAAGGCACCATCTTAATGGTGATTTAGTAATTGTTGTTATAAGCGAATTCCACCAGTGGCATAAATTCTTCCCAACATTTTTGTTGGTCCATCACATACATGCACAACATGTCTTCCAAGGTTTGGTTCATTCATTTCATTTGCCCGTTAGTCTTCGGGTGATACGCAGTACTAAAGTTAAGTTGGGTTCCCAAGGCCTCTTGGAAACTCGTCCAAAATCGTCTAGTAAACACCGATCCTCGATCAGATATAATCCTCTTATTTAGGCCATGGAGCCTCACAATCTCACTAATAAAAACTCTAGCTATGTCAGGTGCCTGATAAGTCATACACACCGGGATAAAGTGAGCACTCTTCATCAGAGTGTCTACTACTATGAAAATCGAGTCATGTCACCTTGCCGTCAGTGGCAATCCAATAATAAAATCCATTGAAATAACCTCCCATTTCGATTCCAGAATAGCGTGTGGTTGTAGTAGTCCTGTTGGGTGTTTATGTTCAACCTTTACCTGCTGACATTCTAGACATCTGGCCACATAGTTGACTATGTCTCCCTTCACGCCCTTCCAGAAGAATAAGGGTTTAAGGTCCGCCCTCATCTTCGTGACTCCTGGGTGATCCATGTAAACTGCTCTATGAGACTCGCTTAGGATTAACATCCTTAGCTCGTTGTTCGGCGGTACATAAATCCAATTTTTAATTCTCAATAAACCATATCTATCAAACGAAAATCCTTCAAACCTTGGTACCATTAGAGTGTTTTATCCGATAAAATCCTCGACCTCCTTGTACTAGTCATTGTCATGTTGTAAAGTTAGAATATTTTCACATAGATTCATCTAAAGAGGCAACACCAAAAAGATGCGTGGTCTCTGACTCAAAGAATCTGCCACTCAGTTCACTGTTCCTTTTATGTAAGTAATCTCGAAGTCGTACTCACTAAGCAATTCCGACTAACGTCGTTGTTGCGTGTTTAGGTCACTTTGCATAAAGATGTGTTGTAGTCCACAATGGTCCATATTTAGTTCAAATTTTCATCCAACAAGGTAGTGTCTCCAAACCTTCAAGGCATAAATGATGGCTAACAACTCCAAATCGTGCGTTGCATAGTTCTCCTCATGCCTTCCCATTTTCCTCAAGATGTAAGCGATCACTCGTCCATCTTGCATCAAGACTTCGCCTAAACCTTCCTTGGATGCATCAATTCATACCAAAAAGTCCACGTCCATGTTAGGGAACTTTATTATCAGTGTTGTTGTCAACCGCTCCTTGAGCCTTCAAAATGTGTCCGTGCATTTCTCGGTCCAATAAAACTTCTTGTTTTTCTTCTGCAATTCCGTGATCAGATTTGCTATCTTCGAAAATCCCTCGAGGAACCATCGATAGTATCTTGCTAAACCCATGAAGCTATGCACTTTCGGGACATTCGTCGGCACAGGCCATTCCATAATGGCCTCGACCTTTGCCGGATCCACGACGATACCTTCATCGGATATGACATGCCCCAAGTAGTGAATCCTTGATTGATAAAATGAGCATTTGGACAACTTCCCACACAATTTGTGCTCTCGCAGACACTGTAGTACCAAGCACAAGTGCTCGTCATGCTCCTCCGTCATTCGAGAGTAAATCAAAATATCGTCAATGAATACTTGGATGAACTTGTCCAAGTACTCGTGGAACACCCCGTTCATCAAACTCATGAATACCCCTGGGGCGTTCGTCAGTCCAAATGGTAAAACAGTAAACTCATAATGTCCAAACCTCATCTTAAAGGCGGTCTTTTGGACGTCATCCTCCTTAATCCATAACTAGTGGTATCCTGGTCGCAAGTCTATCTTTGAGAATACCATTGTGCCCTTCTTTTGATCGAATAGATCATCAATCCTCAGCAACATTTACTGATTCTTGATCGTTGTCTTGTTCAATTGACGATAGTCAATGCAGAGCCTCCATGACCCATCATTCTTTCATATGAAAATAACAGGCACACCCCACGGTGACACGCTTGGACGTATCAGTCCTAGGTATAGAAACTCCTTCAGTTGCATTTTCAACTCTTGTAACTCTGGGGTCGCCATCCGATAAGGCATTCTTGCTATCGGTTTAGTCCCCGGTTTTAGGTCTATGGTAAACTCCAATTCCATCTCTAGCGGAATCCTAGGTAACTCCTCCGGAAAGATGTCTGCAAACTCTCTCAGCACCAGAAGGTGTTCTAGACCTTCCACTACTCCCTTCTCGTTTAATGCAAGGATCGCATAAAGCTTACATCCCTTGTGCATGCTCTTCTGAAGCTGCAAGGAAGAAATGAACCTCAGGGAAACTCCCTGGCTCCGGACTACAATCACAAGTCTTTGTCCCTCGTCATCGACCAAGCTCAACCATTTCGTCTTATAGTTGAGTATTGCCTCATGCTATTCCAACCAGTCCATACCAATCATGACGTCATAAGATCCTAAGATCATGACGTACAGGTTGGCCCTGGTGACAAACTCTCTCAGGTTAAGGATACATCCCGTAACCTTTCCTCCAACCTTTTGTTTGGCTCTCAAAGACATCTCTACGAAGGTAAACTCATCCTGTTCGACTACCTTTACCTTAATCCTTTTTAGTTCTTCACCAGAAATGAAACTCTCGGTAGCACCAGGATCTATCAAAATACTAAGGGTTTGGTCAGCGACTATACCTATCGTCTCGAGCACAGTCGATTGATGCTTTTCCTGACAGTTATTCACCACTGCGTGAATTCGATGGGCCTTGCCCATATCTCCCATGGTAGTGGGTCCAACTGATCTGGACGCTCTAGTCCTCTCCACAAGGCAGTCACGCTGGTATTGTGGCTCCCCACACGTCCAAAACCCCTTCTTTGTCCCAATAGTACTGGTACTCGAAGTAGAAGATGACGGCCCACCGACCTGGAATACTGGTCTATTCTGCTGAACAACCCTAAACTACTGCTGCTGCGGTTGACATTGCTGCTGATGCTGTGGTCCCCAATAAGGTGTCCGCTGCTGAGGTGTCGGTCGCTAAGGTGTAGTGAAAGTGAATCCCCTCTGGAAGCCACGATATCCTGGCGTATGTCTCGTTAGTTTTTTATGCAGCTGCGCACCAAATGGCACCTTCCCTATTGGTCTCATTGGAGTCTTGGTCTGACCCCCGCTAATAAGCTCCTCGTCTTCTATGAGGGCCTTCTGGACGACATCATGCAGGGTTTGAGGCATCGAAATCCTAACCTTTGCATGTATGCTGCCGTTAATGCCGAACATGAACCTGTTGACCTGAAGTTTCTCAGTGTTAAGATGCGAAGCATACAGGAGTAGCTCCATAAAAAGGGCCTCGTACTCGGGCACCATACGACTGCCTTGTCGTAAGGCAGTGAACTCATTGAGCTGACGCTCAATGAATTCCTCTGATAGGTACCTCTCTCGGAACTGTTCCTGGAACAGTTCCCATGACACGGCTTCAACGACCATGTTCAGTTGTGGTAGGAGCTTCTTCCACCATAGAAGAGCGCTCCCCTTTAGTTGAAATACCGCGATTCAGACCTTCATGTTGGAGGTATAATCGTGAAGTGCAAAGCACATCGCCATATTCTCCAACCATTCCTTGACGGCTGCGTCATCCGGGGCACTAAAGAACTCAAAAAATTTGACCTTCTCGAGTTCACGGTGAATGCTACCGGTACTGACCGGAGCATGTGGTGGACCCTCAGTGGGTGTTGGTGCTTTTGCCTCATCTCTATCCAAATGGATGATCAGTGCTTTAGACATGCGCTGAAAATATCTCATCATTTCGACCATATCACCAACTGCAATCTGCTCTAGTCCGACAACCTGTTCATCTCCCTAGGGGTTAGACCCCTCAGGTGTGGATGCTGCTGGAGGCATCACACCTCCTCCCCTNTTAGTCTTCGGGTGATACGCAGTACTAAAGTTAAGTTGGGTTCCCAAGGCCTCTTGGAAACTCGTCCAAAATCGTCTAGTAAACACCGATCCTCGATCAGATATAATCCTCTTATTTAGGCCATGGAGCCTCACAATCTCACTAATAAAAACTCTAGCTATGTCAGGTGCCTGATAAGTCATACACACCGGGATAAAGTGAGCACTCTTCATCAGAGTGTCTACTACTATGAAAATCGAGTCATGTCACCTTGCCGTCAGTGGCAATCCAATAATAAAATCCATTGAAATAACCTCCCATTTCGATTCCAGAATAGCGTGTGGTTGTAGTAGTCCTGTTGGGTGTTTATGTTCAACCTTTACCTGCTGACATTCTAGACATCTGGCCACATAGTTGACTATGTCTCCCTTCACGCCCTTCCAGAAGAATAAGGGTTTAAGGTCCGCCCTCATCTTCGTGACTCCTGGGTGATCCATGTAAACTGCTCTATGAGACTCGCTTAGGATTAACATCCTTAGCTCGTTGTTCGGCGGTACATAAATCCAATTTTTAATTCTCAATAAACCATATCTATCAAACGAAAATCCTTCAAACCTTGGTACCATTAGAGTGTTTTATCCGATAAAATCCTCGACCTCCTTGTACTAGTCATTGTCATGTTGTAAAGTTAGAATATTTTCACATAGATTCATCTAAAGAGGCAACACCAAAAAGATGCGTGGTCTCTGACTCAAAGAATCTGCCACTCAGTTCACTGTTCCTTTTATGTAAGTAATCTCGAAGTCGTACTCACTAAGCAATTCCGACTAACGTCGTTGTTGCGTGTTTAGGTCACTTTGCATAAAGATGTGTTGTAGTCCACAATGGTCCATATTTAGTTCAAATTTTCATCCAACAAGGTAGTGTCTCCAAACCTTCAAGGCATAAATGATGGCTAACAACTCCAAATCGTGCGTTGCATAGTTCTCCTCATGCCTTCCCATTTTCCTCAAGATGTAAGCGATCACTCGTCCATCTTGCATCAAGACTTCGCCTAAACCTTCCTTGGATGCATCAATTCATACCAAAAAGTCCACGTCCATGTTAGGGAACTTTATTATCAGTGTTGTTGTCAACCGCTCCTTGAGCCTTCAAAATGTGTCCGTGCATTTCTCGGTCCAATAAAACTTCTTGTTTTTCTTCTGCAATTCCGTGATCAGATTTGCTATCTTCGAAAATCCCTCGAGGAACCATCGATAGTATCTTGCTAAACCCATGAAGCTATGCACTTTCGGGACATTCGTCGGCACAGGCCATTCCATAATGGCCTCGACCTTTGCCGGATCCACGACGATACCTTCATCGGATATGACATGCCCCAAGTAGTGAATCCTTGATTGATAAAATGAGCATTTGGACAACTTCCCACACAATTTGTGCTCTCGCAGACACTGTAGTACCAAGCACAAGTGCTCGTCATGCTCCTCCGTCATTCGAGAGTAAATCAAAATATCGTCAATGAATACTTGGATGAACTTGTCCAAGTACTCGTGGAACACCCCGTTCATCAAACTCATGAATACCCCTGGGGCGTTCGTCAGTCCAAATGGTAAAACAGTAAACTCATAATGTCCAAACCTCATCTTAAAGGCGGTCTTTTGGACGTCATCCTCCTTAATCCATAACTAGTGGTATCCTGGTCGCAAGTCTATCTTTGAGAATACCATTGTGCCCTTCTTTTGATCGAATAGATCATCAATCCTCAGCAACATTTACTGATTCTTGATCGTTGTCTTGTTCAATTGACGATAGTCAATGCAGAGCCTCCATGACCCATCATTCTTTCATATGAAAATAACAGGCACACCCCACGGTGACACGCTTGGACGTATCAGTCCTAGGTATAGAAACTCCTTCAGTTGCATTTTCAACTCTTGTAACTCTGGGGTCGCCATCCGATAAGGCATTCTTGCTATCGGTTTAGTCCCCGGTTTTAGGTCTATGGTAAACTCCAATTCCATCTCTAGCGGAATCCTAGGTAACTCCTCCGGAAAGATGTCTGCAAACTCTCTCAGCACCAGAAGGTGTTCTAGACCTTCCACTACTCCCTTCTCGTTTAATGCAAGGATCGCATAAAGCTTACATCCCTTGTGCATGCTCTTCTGAAGCTGCAAGGAAGAAATGAACCTCAGGGAAACTCCCTGGCTCCGGACTACAATCACAAGTCTTTGTCCCTCGTCATCGACCAAGCTCAACCATTTCGTCTTATAGTTGAGTATTGCCTCATGCTATTCCAACCAGTCCATACCAATCATGACGTCATAAGATCCTAAGATCATGACGTACAGGTTGGCCCTGGTGACAAACTCTCTCAGGTTAAGGATACATCCCGTAACCTTTCCTCCAACCTTTTGTTTGGCTCTCAAAGACATCTCTACGAAGGTAAACTCATCCTGTTCGACTACCTTTACCTTAATCCTTTTTAGTTCTTCACCAGAAATGAAACTCTCGGTAGCACCAGGATCTATCAAAATACTAAGGGTTTGGTCAGCGACTATACCTATCGTCTCGAGCACAGTCGATTGATGCTTTTCCTGACAGTTATTCACCACTGCGTGAATTCGATGGGCCTTGCCCATATCTCCCATGGTAGTGGGTCCAACTGATCTGGACGCTCTAGTCCTCTCCACAAGGCAGTCACGCTGGTATTGTGGCTCCCCACACGTCCAAAACCCCTTCTTTGTCCCAATAGTACTGGTACTCGAAGTAGAAGATGACGGCCCACCGACCTGGAATACTGGTCTATTCTGCTGAACAACCCTAAACTACTGCTGCTGCGGTTGACATTGCTGCTGATGCTGTGGTCCCCAATAAGGTGTCCGCTGCTGAGGTGTCGGTCGCTAAGGTGTAGTGAAAGTGAATCCCCTCTGGAAGCCACGATATCCTGGCGTATGTCTCGTTAGTTTTTTATGCAGCTGCGCACCAAATGGCACCTTCCCTATTGGTCTCATTGGAGTCTTGGTCTGACCCCCGCTAATAAGCTCCTCGTCTTCTATGAGGGCCTTCTGGACGACATCATGCAGGGTTTGAGGCATCGAAATCCTAACCTTTGCATGTATGCTGCCGTTAATGCCGAACATGAACCTGTTGACCTGAAGTTTCTCAGTGTTAAGATGCGAAGCATACAGGAGTAGCTCCATAAAAAGGGCCTCGTACTCGGGCACCATACGACTGCCTTGTCGTAAGGCAGTGAACTCATTGAGCTGACGCTCAATGAATTCCTCTGATAGGTACCTCTCTCGGAACTGTTCCTGGAACAGTTCCCATGACACGGCTTCAACGACCATGTTCAGTTGTGGTAGGAGCGTCTTCCACCATAGAAGAGCGCTCCCCTTCAGTTGAAATACCGCCATGCAGACCTTCATGTTGGAGGTATAATCGTGAAGTGCAAAGCACATCGCCATATTCTCCAACCATTCCTCGACGGCTGCGTCATCCGGGGCACTAAAGAACTCAAAAAATTTTACCTTCTCGAGTTCACGGTGAATGCTACCGGTACTGACCAGAGCATGTGGTGGACCCTCAGTGGGTGTTGGTGCTTTGGCCTCATCTCTATCCAAATGGATGATCAGTGCTTTAGACATGCGCTGAAAAGATCTCATCATTCCGACCATATCACCAACTGCAATCTGCTCTAGTCCGACAACCTATTCATCTCCCTAGGGGTTAGACCCCTCAGGTGTGGATGCTGCTGGAGGCATCGCACCTCCTCCCCTATCACCCCATCGTCTGCCTCCGCGACATCCTCTAACCATGATTACCTGCACGAATACAAGTAAAATCAATTAGCAACAATATAATTAAATCATATCAACGAAATCCGTAGCGATCCCAAGTCATGGGTTGAACCTACTCTGATACCACATGTAACGCCCCCTACGTTACGACTACTGGCGAAGAAATATATATATATTTTTTGAAAGGAAACAAGGTGACGACATTAGCAAGAAAACACAAACTTCTACACGAATTTGCCAAAATCCCATCCCATTCATCGAGTCTAAGTATCAAATATGATCTAACCTTGAATTAACAATATATAACCACATTAGCCATATCGTTATAGAATGCTACCATTAAAACACTTGTAAACAATTAAATTACACAGATCGTCTATCTAGTAACCGTATCAATTATCTAGAGGTCTATTAACAATAAGAAGGAACTGCTTGACTAAGAACATCGTTGTAACAATGATGATTGAAATCTGTGTAACAGTAAAATCGGTGTAATAAGGAAATCTGTGTAATCGTGTAATAATAATCCGTGTCTTAATTATTCCATGAAATAAAATAGTCTGTGCAACAACAATGAACAAAATTGCACTTGCCAGTAATAATCTGTGTAACAACAACGAAGTGATATTCTGTGTAACAACAAACGAAATAATAATATGTGTAACAGTAATAAACTATGCAACAACAACAAAGTAACAATTCACACTTGCCAGTAATTAAAATTACATTGCCAAAAATACATTCGTGTTGCCATGAAGTAAGTGGTTTTACATTTAAAAATAAAGGCCATCAATACAATTCATGGTTGCCAGTAAATTAAAATTTGCATTTGCAAGAATTAAATTCGTGGTGCATTTTTCACGATAGAATGGGTTGTAATTTCGCTAGTCTACACAAAAGATAGCACAGGTAGGATAAACGGTCTGGGACCAAGTTAGTGGGAAAAGGACACAAAGACAGGTGTCACAATAGTTATAGGTCACAAACGCAGATGGTAAGGATTCACAACAATTGCTTAGTTTAAGATTGAGATAAAGCGTTGTCAAGGAAAGAGTAAATTCACCGACAGTTAATGGCTAAAAACATGGGTGATTCCAATCAGCATCACAGTAAATGGTTTGAGAAAAACTCATGGGCGTTTAGTAGCCACTCAGGCAAACAATTGGGAGCAAAATCGAGTGCAGTGAAGTCGTGCAACAACAAGGAACGCAGATAGGGAAAAATGTGTGGTAAAATAAAATCTGGGCAACAAAATCGTGATAACAGTGAAGAATAAATCCATGTAACTGCAAAACTGTGTAACGGTAAAATAAATTCAATTTTAATGACAAATTATATCCATGCAACAACAAGGCTCAATCCACCTTAAAAGGAAAAAAATACCCACTCAATCAACAATGCAATCAACCAATATACTACACAAATGAGGGGACATAACGTTGTTACACTAGTTACTTTCCTGACAGTTAGCTTGAGCTCCTCCAAACACGTTGCCCAATTGCCCACTCTGTGTGGATGTCCCGTGTGCTCCGTGCAACTCCCGCTTGTCAATCGGTGAGACTTCACCGATACCTCCCAACCAATGCTAGGGGTACTCTTCTTCCCCTTTAGCCCCCCAAGCCACAAAGGGGCCACACACACACACTATCCATAGATTTTAGCTAGATCCTAGATCGCCTTGCAAGGCCGAGCTACCACTCCTCACCGAGCTGGGTATCCCAACTCCCACAAGCTAAGTTAGTCAAGTAGAGATTTCTGCAGCGTAACGTTTACGCAACCAGAAAAATATCCTTCATCCTTCTCCTTCCTCCATTATATAGAGTTTCAAACTCCCTTTCTTTCCTAAAATCTCATTTAATTAAAGTTTTAAAAATAAATTTCTAAAAATTGCTCTCCGTACAAGTGTCACCCATCCCCTACATTCCTCCAATAATTAATTTNGAACTCATTGAGCTGACGCTCAATGAATTCCTCTGATAGGTACCTCTCTCGGAACTGTTCCTGGAACAGTTCCCATGACACGGCTTCAACGACCATGTTCAGTTGTGGTAGGAGCGTCTTCCACCATAGAAGAGCGCTCCCCTTCAGTTGAAATACCGCCATGCAGACCTTCATGTTGGAGGTATAATCGTGAAGTGCAAAGCACATCGCCATATTCTCCAACCATTCCTCGACGGCTGCGTCATCCGGGGCACTAAAGAACTCAAAAAATTTTACCTTCTCGAGTTCACGGTGAATGCTACCGGTACTGACCAGAGCATGTGGTGGACCCTCAGTGGGTGTTGGTGCTTTGGCCTCATCTCTATCCAAATGGATGATCAGTGCTTTAGACATGCGCTGAAAAGATCTCATCATTCCGACCATATCACCAACTGCAATCTGCTCTAGTCCGACAACCTATTCATCTCCCTAGGGGTTAGACCCCTCAGGTGTGGATGCTGCTGGAGGCATCGCACCTCCTCCCCTATCACCCCATCGTCTGCCTCCGCGACATCCTCTAACCATGATTACCTGCACGAATACAAGTAAAATCAATTAGCAACAATATAATTAAATCATATCAACGAAATCCGTAGCGATCCCAAGTCATGGGTTGAACCTACTCTGATACCACATGTAACGCCCCCTACGTTACGACTACTGGCGAAGAAATATATATATATTTTTTGAAAGGAAACAAGGTGACGACATTAGCAAGAAAACACAAACTTCTACACGAATTTGCCAAAATCCCATCCCATTCATCGAGTCTAAGTATCAAATATGATCTAACCTTGAATTAACAATATATAACCACATTAGCCATATCGTTATAGAATGCTACCATTAAAACACTTGTAAACAATTAAATTACACAGATCGTCTATCTAGTAACCGTATCAATTATCTAGAGGTCTATTAACAATAAGAAGGAACTGCTTGACTAAGAACATCGTTGTAACAATGATGATTGAAATCTGTGTAACAGTAAAATCGGTGTAATAAGGAAATCTGTGTAATCGTGTAATAATAATCCGTGTCTTAATTATTCCATGAAATAAAATAGTCTGTGCAACAACAATGAACAAAATTGCACTTGCCAGTAATAATCTGTGTAACAACAACGAAGTGATATTCTGTGTAACAACAAACGAAATAATAATATGTGTAACAGTAATAAACTATGCAACAACAACAAAGTAACAATTCACACTTGCCAGTAATTAAAATTACATTGCCAAAAATACATTCGTGTTGCCATGAAGTAAGTGGTTTTACATTTAAAAATAAAGGCCATCAATACAATTCATGGTTGCCAGTAAATTAAAATTTGCATTTGCAAGAATTAAATTCGTGGTGCATTTTTCACGATAGAATGGGTTGTAATTTCGCTAGTCTACACAAAAGATAGCACAGGTAGGATAAACGGTCTGGGACCAAGTTAGTGGGAAAAGGACACAAAGACAGGTGTCACAATAGTTATAGGTCACAAACGCAGCTGGTAAGGAGTCGCAACAATTGCTTAGTTTAAGATTGAGATAAAGCGTTGTCAAGGAAAGAGTAAATTCACCGGCCTTTAATGGCTAAAAACATGGGTGATTCCAATCAGCATCACAGTCAATGGTTTGAGAAAAACTCATGGGCGTTTAGTAGCCACTCAGGCAAACAATTGGGAGAAAAATCGAGTGCAGTGAAGTCGTGCAACAACAAGGAACGCAGATAGGGAAAAATTTGTGGTAAAATAAAATATGGGCAACAAAATCGTGATAACAGTGAAGAATAAATCCATGTAACTGCAAAACTGTGTAACGGTAAAATAAATTCAATTTTAATGACAAATTGTATCCATGCAACAACAAGGCTCAATCCACCTTAAAAGGAAAAACATACCCACTCAATCAGCAATGCAGTCAACCAATATACTGCACAAATGAGGGGACATAACGTTGTTACACTAGTTACTTTCCTGACAGTTAGCTTGAGCTCCTCCAAACACGTTGCCCAATTGCCCACTCTGTGTGGATGTCCCGTGTGCTCCATGCAACTCCCGCTTGCCGATCGGTGAGACTTCACCGATACCTCCCAACCAATGCTAGGGGTACTCTTCTTCCCCTTTAGCCCCCCAAGCCACAAAGGGGCCACACACACACACTATCCATAGATTTTAGCTAGCTCCCAGATCGCCTCGCAAGGCCGAGCTACCACTCCTCACCGAGCTGGGTATCCCAACTCCCACAAGCTAAGTTAGTCAAGTAGAGATTTCTGCAGCGTAACGTTTACGCAACCAGAAAAATATCCTTCATCCTTCTCCTTCCTCCATTATATAGAGTTTCAAACTCCCTTTCTTTCCTAAAATCTCATTTAATTAAAGTTTTAAAAATAAATTTCTAAAAATTGCTCTCCGTACAAGTGTCACCCATCCCCTACATTCCTCCAATAATTAATTT
>JZKD02S0422631.1:0-17896 GCA_000966675.3 Picea glauca | reverse complement strand
AAAAACACACTTTTACCAAATGACTCATTAGACCAAGTAGATCTTAACTAACTCCTAAGTGTCTAAATATCCTAACATAAGCTAATCTTGTAGATAATGGACCCTCTTTCTTTTCTTGTAAATCTGATAAGAATCCAGTAGAAATTTTAGACATAAGAAGAGTTCTACCATGATCCATGACTCCCTCGTTCCAAGGATGGTGCCCAATGTAAACCAAATTCTTTGAGCCTGATACAACGATATACTTATTAAGAGTCCAACAAGTTACTCGCAAGATTTGATCTTTGGCGGAGAGAATAACATTCCTCTCAAGTATCTAGACTACATCCAAGTGACTATTTATTAAAGATCTTTTTTTCTCTTCCTTTATTAGAATTACTTTAGTTTATTTTCTTTAACATATTATTTATACTTATCTTTCTTCATGTTTCAATTTATTATTTCTTTTGTTCTTTTATCAAATAATTTATTATTTTAATTTTTTTTGTAAATATTTTTTTGAGTGGTTAGTTATGATTAAGTTTTGTTTTTTCTTAAAATTTAATAATTTATAAACTAATAAATTAGAATTAGAATTATTAGAATTAATTTAGTTTATTTTCTTTAACATATTATTTATACTTATCTTTCTTCATGTTTCAATTTATTATTTCTTTTGTTCTTTTATCAAATAATTTATTATTTTAATTTTTTTAGTAAATATTTTTTTGAGTGGTTAGTTATGATTAAGTTTTGTTTTTTCTTAAAATTTAATAATTTATAAACTAATATGAATCTTGATCAAATCTTATTTTTTTTTATCCATTAAAAATATCTTTATATTCAACATTTCATTTCAAGTATGAAATTAAAATATACATTAAATTGTATTTTAAAATACTAAAAAATAAGACATAGTTTTATAAGTATCTTGAATATTTCAATTTTCTATCCTACATCTACTTAAATCTTAAATTACAATCATCTTAGGCTCATTCAAGGCGGTCTTTTCAAAATTTCACAAAAAAATGTTTTTAGCTTTAAGGCTCATTCAAAACTAAACATAATAGAATCCAAACAAAGGACTAAAGTCCTTTCAGGTCCCACATTAGTATAGCTGTCTCTTTGAATACGATATTTGAGCCCCTATTTTGAACTCTTTCTGAAATAGAAGCTCTCTATGCATTAATATAGATTCTTTAAAAAGTTGATCTACCTTTATGTTGTACTTTCTATAAATTTGAGTAAAAGAAAGCTCAACAAACCAACTTTTTATCTTTAGGACTTGATTCATGATTTGGGTTAGCAAGATATTTGTAATTCTGTATTTATTGTTTTCCTAGTCTATCAACATCTAGGAATATCTATATACTTGCAATTGATTTAGCCATTTTTTTTTATTGTTGTTTTAAAAAGAAACCATAATGCAAAGAACTCGACTTTGTTGTGTACCTTGTCTGACAACATATTTTAAATGAATATAATGATTAGAGTAAAAAAAACAATAATAACCCCTGCCCCACACATACCTAGGGTTCCTTGACAATGTCTATCAAAGAATCCCCAGGCCTTCTTGATGCAGGAGCATCGTCAACAAGCACACGTGGAGGGATAACTCAACACCTCAACGCGCCTTTTTATCATTTCAGAATCTTAACTGTTGGCGTTTCCTACAAATCTTTTTGAAATGATAAAAACTGAAGAAGATCAAACGCTTGGGAGTCGAGTGATAACGAGTGACCTGGGAGTTTCACTCCTAGTCTTGAATGTAATAGAAATTAAGTAACAGTTAGTTTTTTTTTTTCTCGAGTAAACGAGTAGTCGGGGGGGGACCCTAAGAACCCTATGAAATAAATAGAGGTTTTGTACGCCCGAATGGGGCTGCTGCAAGTTAGTAGTAGTTTACGGTGATTTAGTTGTTGTTGAGTTTTGTTTTATCATAGTTGTAGCCATTTACTTTTGAATGAACATAATAGAGGAAAATTGATCCAATGCATGGTGTTGCTACAATTTATAATTTCATGTTATTGTTGTTTCCATGAATGAATGAGTTATATTATTGAGTATATGAAATTGTGAAGCTTTTAGATAAGTTGCAAGTATTCTCTTCGTTGAGTTCATGCAAGGCGTGCATACAGTCTGCAAGGAGTGCGTTGACAAAGTCTGTTTCGACTCAGAAAGATCAGGAGAGAGAGCGTGAAACTTTTCCTTTGCAAGGAATGCAAAGCGATTGTTGCAAGGTGTGCACAGTCATCCGCAGGAACTTGAGTCTTGCATGAGAATCTACTGTAAGGAGTGACCGAGTTTGTTTCAACTCATAAGCCTAGAAGAGGTAGTGTAAAGTTTCCATTTGCAAGGAGTGCAAAGCGACTGTTGCAAGGTGTGCACAGTCGCCCGCAAGAAACCAAATCTTGTGTAAGAGTCTGTTGCGAGGAGTGCACAGACCCGAAATTCGACTAAGTGTCGAAGTAACTCTTTAAGGAGTCGAAAGAACAGAAGAAGAGAAATCTCAAGAAAGATAGCGGGATAAATCTTCAAAGGGGGTGAAGTCCTAAAGGTTTCACGAGTCAATGACTAAGATCCATCCAGGAGGGAGCGGGATCATTCCAGACCATTGGATGTGGGTAAAGCGCATGAGTGTTAAGTCTCTGTGTGCACACAGGAGCGAGGATTCATCGAAGAGCCAAAGTAGATCTCAACCATCGATCTGTGCAGGAAATGCGTCGACAAATCGTTGTCTTCGGGTGAGAACACTCTGGGAGAAAGTGAAGACTAAGAGTTGAGACTCCCGAAGCCCGAAGAGCCGAAGCAGATCTCAGTCGTCGGTCTGGGTAGAACACGCATCGACAGATCATTGTCTTCAGGTGAAAGCACTCCGAGAGAGAGCGAGAGTAGAGAGTTGAAACTCCCGAAACACGAAGATCCAAAGTGAGTCCTAGCTGTCCAATTCAGGAGGACACATGGCAGAAATCCACGCACTTCGAGGGAAAGTGAAAGCTAAAAGTTGAGTTTTCTGAAGCCCAAAGTCCCGAAGCAGCCAGGACCGTCGATTTGGGGGAGGGCGCGTGTTAGAAGATCTTCCATTTCGAGAGATATCCATTGCTCATAAAGTAGGAGTTGAGAGTTGAAACTCCCAAATCCTGAAAGGAAAAATCAATCACGATCATCGATTTGAAAAGGGGCACACGTAAATGGATCGCGAAGATCTAGTAGGGCATGATTTGGAGAGTAGGAGGCAGATATGAACCATTGATCGAGGGGCTCCATCCGAGACCGTGAAATCAATGGTCACGCTTGATTGCGGGACCAGAAAGTGCTCGAACGTTAAAAATCCGAGAGCGGGCCACAATTGAAACCATGGTATCGACAAAGGGAGACGTGAAAAATGGAGGTGAATTGCGGGGAGTAAAGTGGTGTGGCCTCAAACCACTTTAGGTCACGCCCACAATCGCCTATTTACGCGAGGACATAGCCAATGGTCACATACGGGAAAGGGCTAATGGAAGAGGAGCTAGCGCCTGGAACTGACAGTTCAACAATGCGAAAGGAGAGGTTGTGAGTGTCATAGAACCTGCACCAGGAGACTGGAAGGGCTCGTGTTAAATCACAAGTGAGACCATTAAAGTTTCATAGAGCCAATTCGGCTCCGAGAATCGAATATCCTTGACCGAGAGGTCAAGTATCTTGAGGAAAGAAGGGGGGTCTGCATCAAGTGGTATCAGAGCCTTATTTCATCTATAGATTTCAGGCGAAGGAGACAAAGGAAATAGTATGATACCATCAAGTGGTATCAGAACCTGATATCATTTTCAGGAAGCGAAAAAAAGCTCGAAGGTGTACTATGTGTGTGAGAGACAATCAGTACAATGCCACCAAGGAGACGTGTGGAGCCACCTTTAGCCAATCATGCTATGGAATGAGAAATGAGAGAGCTTTGTGCAAGATTAGAGGCGATGGAGGCAACGCAGAGGAGAGCACCCGATGCTGGGGAAATCAGTGAAGAAGTAGAAGTCGAAGAATATGTAGGGGAAAATGTTGTCGAAGAACACTTGCTGAGAGAGGTTGTTAAATTGGGAGCTAGAGATAAAGTAGACATCCCAATGTATGAAGGCAATCTGGATGCAAAAGAATTGTTGGATTGGATAAAATCCATGGACAAATATTTTGACTATGAAGATGTCCATGAGAAGAAAAAGGCGAGACATGATGTCACTAGATTGAAAGGGCATGGAACATTGTGGTGGGATGAACTGCAGGCTGAGAGGAGAAGCAAAGGAAAACAAAATATAAAGAATTGGGATAGAATGGTGGCCAAGCGCTAAATTCATGCCCAAAGATTATTAGATAAATCTATTCAAGAAGTTACAGAACCTGAGACAGAAGCGTATAACAATGAAAGAGTACATAGATGAGTTCTACAAGCTGAATATCAAGACTGGACGATGAGAGAAGGATGAAGATAAAGTTTCTAGGTATATAAATGGCTTGAGGTATGAAATCCATGATGAGATCAGCTTGATGTCAGTGAGGACAGTAGATGATGCTTATCAGATTGCTCTGAAGGTAGAGGAGAAGTTGGCCAAGAAACAAAGTCAGCGAAATAGAGGCAGAAGCCTAAGCAAAGGCAAGGGAGTTTCCCATGATAAGGCACATAAATCCAAAGATGGGATTGAGAAATCACAGAGTCACTGAGAAAGAGGAGGAAGTTCTCGAGGAAGACAAGGCAGTGGAAGAAGTTCTTCTAGAGGAAGAGGAAGAAGCAGAGGAGGAGAAGTAAGGTGTTATGCCTATGTAAAAACATGACACATGTCTTGGGAATGTCCCGAGAGAAAGAAAGAAGGAGGAGGTGAGGCTCACATTTCAGAAGAACATAAAGGAGATGTTGAAGAAGAAGGTGCAGAGGATGGAACATCCCTGATGTTGAGGAAGGGTACCTTAAAACTAGAGTCAGAAATTGAAAATCCAGTGTAGAGGAGCAGTCTATTCAGGACAAATTGCAAGACTAAAGACAAAGTATGCAAGGTGATAATTGATAGTGGGAGCACTGATAACTTAGTATCCATAGAGATAGTGGAGAAATTGAGGCTGGAGACAAATGCACATCCAAATCCATATAAGGTTTCATGGTTGCAGAAAGGACACCAGGTAATGGTAACTAAACAATGCCTCGTTGAATTTAAAATAGGTGGATATAGAGATGAAATTTTGTGTGATGTGATTCCCATGGATGTATGTCATGTTTTGTTGGGAAGACCATGGCAGTTTGATAGAAATGTTATTCATGACAGTAGGAAGAATACATACACCTTGGAGAAGAATGGTAGGACACACATGTTGTTGCCAATAGGGGAGAAGAGAGTAAAAGAAGAAGCCAACACAAGCATACTTCTCATGAGTGGGAAGGAACTCCTGAAAGAAGTCAAGAAGGAACAAGAGATGCAGTTTGTTGTGGTGAGGAAACCCAAAGTTGTCCTTACAAGTACTTTGGTGGATGATTTTCTTGAGGAAGTTCGAGAGTTGTTGGATAATTTTGCTGACATAATAGTGAATGAGTTGCCTAACTCATTGCCACTCATCAGAAGTATCAACCATCATATTGATTTGATACCAGGAGCAAGCCTCCCAAAAAAAACAGCGTATAGATTAACCCCTCAAAAGAATGAGGAGGTAAAGAACCAAGTCCAGGATTTTTTAGACAAGGGTTTGGTCAGGGAGAGCTTGAGTCCATGTGAAATACCAACCGTGTTGAGTCCAAAGAAGGATGGAGGATGGAGAATGTGTATAGAATCAAGAGCCATAAACAAGATCACCATCAGGTATAGATTTCCTTTGCCAAGAATGGATGACTTAATGGATTGTTTAAGTGGAGAAAATTTCTTTTCTAAGATAGATTTGAAAAGTGGATATCACCAAATAAGAATGAGAGAAGGTGATGAATGGAAAACAACCTTTAAGACAAATGGAGGGTTGTATGAGTGGCTTGTTATGCCATTTGGCTTAACAAATGCCCCAAGTACTTTTATGAGATTGATGAATGAAATACTGAAAGATTTAATTGGAAAATTTGTGGTTGTATATCTGGATGATATACTGGTCTTTAGCAAGACTAAAGAGGATCATTTGAGACATATGACATTATTGATGAGGAGACTACAACAGGATAAGATGTTGATAAATCTAAAGAAGTCCTCTTTTATGAAGACATAACTCATTTACTTGGGTTTTGTGATCTCTTCAAATGAATTGAATATGGATCCAGAGAAGGTGAAAGAAATCAAAGAATGGACATCACCAAGGAGTATGTTTGAAGTAAGAAGCTTCCATGGATTAGCAAGTTTCTACAGGAAGTTCATCAGAAACTTCAGTGGAATTTGTGCACCAATGATGGATACAGTGAAGAAGAGGCACAAGTGTTTTAAATGGACAGAGGAGGCCGAGAGGAGCTTCAATATATTGAAGGAGAAGATAACATAACGACCAATTCTAGTCTTACCAAATTTTGGAAAGACATTTCAAGTGAGATGTGATGCAAGTGGAGTTGCAATTGGAGCAGTCTTGAGACAAGATAATAAACCAGTTGCATACTTCAGTGAGAAGCTGAATGCGACTAAGAGAAAGTACTCCACATATGACAAAGAGTTTTATGCCATATCTCAAGCCTTGAAGAAATGGAGGCACTACTTGGTTCCAAAGGAATTTGTCCTGTACATCGATAACCAAGCTTTACAATTCATAACCAGACATGAAAAATTGAATCAAAGGCATGCAAAGTGGATTGAGTTTATGCAGAATTTTACTTTTGTCATAAAACATATTTCTGGGAATGCTAACAAAGTTGTTGATGCATTGAGCAGGAGATGTTTGATTCTACAGGAGTTCCAACTGAAGACCTTAGGGTTTGAGCACCTTAAGGAAATGTACAGTGATTATCCCAATTTTAAAGAAGCATACGAAGCATGTAAAAATCTTGTGCTGAGAGATAGGAGCTAGTGGGCAAAGTATATGATTCAAGAGGGATTGTTGTTCAAGGGAAATCAGTTGTGCATACCAAAATGATCAGTGAGGGATAACCTCTTGAAGGAAAAGAATAGTGGAGGATTGGATGGACATTTCGACCATGATAAAACATTTGCACAGTTGAGAAGTGCATATTACTGGCTAGGTATGAGAATGGAAGTGATAAAGTTTGTGAACAGATGTAGAATCTGCCAACATGAAAAAGGTAAAATACAGAACACTGGATTGTATCAGCCATTGCCAATACCAGAGAGGCCTTGGGATGAAATAAGCATGGATTTTGTGTTGGGACTGCCAAGGACACAAAGAGGATGTGATTCCATATTCGTGGTGGTGGATAGATTTTCAAAGATGGCACACTTTATCCCACGCCAGAAGACTAGTGATGCAATAGATGTTGCAAATTTATTTTTCAAGGAAGTTGTTCGTTTCCATGGATTACCCAAAAGTATTGTCTTATACAGAGATACCAAATTCGTTGGTTATTTATGGAGAACATTGTGGAAGAAGTTGGGGACAGATTTGTCCTTCAACTTAGCTTATCACCCTCAGAAAGATGGACAGACTGAGGTGGTGAACAAAATTTTGGGAAACTTATTGAGGAGTCTGGTTACTGAGCATCATAATCAGTGGGATCAGATTCCGCCACAAGCAAAATTTGCATACAATGACTCACCAAACAAGAGCACTGGAAAGAGCCCATTCCAAATACTATGTGGAATGCAACCAAGAGGAGTAGCTAAATTGAGATACTTGGAACAGAGTGAGATCAGAAGCGCTGGAGCAGAAGGTTTTGTTGCAGAAATGCAGAAGCTCCATACCCATATTAGAGAGAAATTGCAGAACTCTAGCCAAGAGTACAAGCGCAGAGTTGATCAACATCACAAAGAGATTCAATTTGAAGTAGGAGATCAGGTTCTAGTGCATCTCAAGAAAGAAAGGTTTCCAAGAGGAACATATAACAAGTTGATGATGAAGAAGATAGGGCCATGTAAGATCTTAAGGAAGTTTGATGCAAATGCCTATGAGATTGAGTTGGCAGATGATGTGGGAATATCGTCCATATTCAACATATCATACATGTATCCTTACAGGGAAGATGACACAGAGAGATTGGAAGATCATGAGAAGATTTAGTGGTTGAAGCAAATGCCTGTAGCAGAAAAACCACAGATGGAGAAGATCGTTGATCAGAGGATTGGCAAGAAGACAAGGAGGAAGACCTATTTTGAATATTTGGTCAAGTGGAAGGGGCACCCGATAGAAGATGTCAGTTGGGAAAATGAAGTTGATATTCAAAAGCATAGAAAGTTAATGCGGGAGCTCATGGACAGGAGTCCATGAATTTTTGGCTAGANAAGACATAACTCATTTACTTGGGTTTTGTGATCTCTTCAAATGAATTGAATATGGATCCAGAGAAGGTGAAAGCAATCAAAGAATGGACATCACCAAGGAGTATGTTTGAAGTAAGAAGCTTCCATGGATTAGCAAGTTTCTACAGGAAGTTCATCATAAACTTCAGTGGGATTTGTGCACCAATGATGGATACAGTGAAGAAGAGGCACAAGTGTTTTAAATGGACAAAGGAGGCCGAGAGGAGATTCAATATATTGAAGGAGAAGATAACATAACGACCAATTCTAGTCTTACCAAATTTTGGAAAGACATTTCAAGTGAGATGTGATGCAAGTGGAGTTGCAATTGGAGCAGTCTTGAGACAAGATAATAAACCAGTTGCATACTTCAGTGAGAAGCTGAATGCGACTAAGAGAAAGTACTCCACATATGACAAAGAGTTTTATGCCATATCTCAAGCCTTGAAGAAATGGAGGCACTACTTGGTTCCAAAGGAATTTGTCTTGTACATCGATAACCAAGCTTTACAATTCATAACCAGACATGAAAAATTGAATCAGAGGCATGCAAAGTGGATTGAGTTTATGCAGAATTTTACTTTTGTCATAAAGCATATTTCTGGGAATGCTAACAAAGTTGTTGACGCATTGAGCAGGAGATGTTTGATTCTACAGGAGTTCCAGCTGAAGACCTTAGGGTTTGAGCACCTTAAGGAAATGTACAGTGATTATCCCGATTTCAAAGAAGCATACAAAGCATGTAAAAATCCTGTGCTGAGATATAGGAGCTAGTGGGAAAAGTATATGATTCAAGAGGGATTGTTGTTCAAGGGAAATCAGTTGTGCATACCAAAATGATCAGTGAGGGATAACCTCTTGAAGGAAAATAATAGTGGAGGATTGGATGGACATTTCGGCCATGATAAAACATTTGCACAGTTGAGAAGTGCATATTACTGGCTAGGTATGAGAATGGAAGTGATAAAGTTTGTGAACAGATGTAGAATCTGCCAACATGAAAAAGGTAAAATACAGAACACTGGATTGTATCAGCCATTGCCAATACCAGAGAGGCCTTGGGATGAAATAAGCATGGATTTTGTGTTGGGACTGCCAAGGACACAAAGAGGATGTGATTCCATATTCGTGGTGGTGGATAGATTTTCAAAGATGGCACACTTTATCCCACGCCAGAAGACTAGTGATGCAATAGATGTTGCAAATTTATTTTTCAAGGAAGTTGTTCGTTTCCATGGATTACCCAAAAGTATTGTCTTATACAGAGATACCAAATTCGTTGGTTATTTATGGAGAACATTGTGGAAGAAGTTGGGGACAGATTTGTCCTTCAACTTAGCTTATCACCCTCAGAAAGATGGACAGACTGAGGTGGTGAACAAAATTTTGGGAAACTTATTGAGGAGTCTGGTTACTGAGCATCATAATCAGTGGGATCAGATTCCGCCACAAGCAAAATTTGCATACAATGACTCACCAAACAAGAGCACTGGAAAGAGCCCATTCCAAATACTATGTGGAATGCAACCAAGAGGAGTAGCTAAATTGAGATACTTGGAACAGAGTGAGATCAGAAGCGCTGGAGCAGAAGGTTTTGTTGCAGAAATGCAGAAGCTCCATACCCATATTAGAGAGAAATTGCAGAACTCTAGCCAAGAGTACAAGCGCAGAGTTGATCAACATCACAAAGAGATTCAATTTGAAGTAGGAGATCAGGTTCTAGTGCATCTCAAGAAAGAAAGGTTTCCAAGAGGAACATATAACAAGTTGATGATGAAGAAGATAGGGCCATGTAAGATCTTAAGGAAGTTTGATGCAAATGCCTATGAGATTGAGTTGGCAGATGATGTGGGAATATCGTCCATATTCAACATATCATACATGTATCCTTACAGGGAAGATGACACAGAGAGATTGGAAGATCATGAGAAGATTTAGTGGTTGAAGCAAATGCCTGTAGCAGAAAAACCACAGATGGAGAAGATCGTTGATCAGAGGATTGGCAAGAAGACAAGGAGGAAGACCTATTTTGAATATTTGGTCAAGTGGAAGGGGCACCCGATAGAAGATGTCAGTTGGGAAAATGAAGTTGATATTCAAAAGCATAGAAAGTTAATGCGGGAGCTCATGGACAGGAGTCCATGAATTTTTGGCTAGAGGAGTATGATGCAGGAGCATCATCAACAAGCACATGTGGAGGGACAACTCAACGCCTCAACGCGCCTTCGAATCATTTCAGAATCTTAATCGTTGGCGTTTCCTGCAAATCTTTTTGAAATGATCGAAAACTGAAGAAGATAAAACGCTTGGGAGCTGAGTGATCATGAGTGACCTGGGAGTTTCACTCCTAGTCTTGAATGTAACATAAATTAAGTAGCAATTAGTTTTTTTTTCTCTCGAGTAAACGAGTAGTTGGGGGGGGGGGGGGGGACCCTAAGAACCCTCTGAAATAAATAGAGGTTTTGTACGCCCGAATGGGGCTGTTGTAAGTTAGTAGGAGTTTATGGTGATTTAGTTGTTGCTAAGTTTTGTTTTATCATAGTTGCAGCCATTTACTTTTGAATGAACATAATAGAGGAAAATTGATCCAATGCATGGTGTTGCTACAGTTTACAATTTCCTATTATTGTTGTTTCCATGAATGAATGAGTTATATTATTGAGTATATGAAAATGTGAATCTTTTGGATAAGTTGCAACTGATCTCTTCGTTGATTTCATGCAAGGCGTGCATACAGTCCACAAGGAGTGCATTGACAGAGTCTGTTTCGACTCATAAATCTCAGGATAGACAACGTGAAACTTTTCCTTTGCAAGGAATGCAAAGCGAATGTTGCAAAGTGTGCACAGTCATCTGCAAGAACTTGAGTCTTACATGAGAATCTACTGTAAAGTGTGACTGAGTTTGTTTTGACTCATAATCCTAGAAGAGACAGTGTAAAGTTTCCATTTGAAAGGAGTGCAAAGGGACTGCTGCAAGGTGTGCACAGTCGCCTGCAAGAAACCAAATCTTGTGTAAGAGTTTGTTATGAGGAGTGGACAGACCCAAAATTTGACTAAGTGTCGAAGTAACTCTTTAAGGAGTCAAAAGAGAAGAAGGAGAGAAATCTCAAGAAAGATAGCGGGGGCAATCTTCAAAGGGGGTGAAGTCCTGAAGGTTTCACAAGTCAGCGACTAAGATCCATCCAGGAGGGAGTGAGATCATTCCAGACCGTTGGATCTGGGTAAAGCACACGAGTGTTAAGTATTTGTGTGCACACAGGAGCGAGGAATCACCGAAGAGCCTAAGTAGATCTGAGCCATCGATCTGTGTGGGACACGCGTCGATAGATCATTGTCTTCAGGTGAGAACACTTCGGGAGAAAGCGAAGACTAAGAGTTGAGACTCTCGAAGCCCGAAGAGCCGAAGCATATCTCAGTTGTTGGTCTGGGTAGAACATGCGTCGACAGATCATTGTCTTCGGGTGAAAGCACTCTGGGAGAAAGTGAGAGTGGAGAGTTGAAACTCATGAAACGCAAAGATCCAAAGTGAATCCTAGCCATCGGATTCAAGAGGACACGCGGTAGAAATCCACGCACTTCGAGGGAAAGTGAAAGTTAAAAGTTGAGTTTTCTGAAGCCCGAAGTCCCGAAGTGGCCAGGACCGTCGATTTGGGGGAGGACGCATGTCAGCAGATCTTCCATTTCGGAAGATAGCCACTGTTGAGAAAGTAGGAGTTGAGAGTTGAAACTCCCAAATCCCAAAAGGCAAAATCAATCGCGACTGTCGATTTGAAAAGGGGCACGCGTAAACAGATAGGGAAGATCTAGGAGGGCGTGATCTAGAGAGAAGGAGGTAGATCTGAACCGTTGATCGAGGGGCTCCATCCGAGACCGTGAAATCAACGGTCATGCTAGATTGTGGGACCAGAAAGTGCTCGAACGTTAAAAATCCAAGAGCGGGCTGCAATTGAAACCACGATATCGGCAAGGGAGATGTGGCATATGGAGGTGAATTGCGGGGAGGAAAGCGGTGTGGCCTCAAACCACTTTAGGTCGCGCCCACAATCGCGTATTTACGCGAGGACATAGCCCGTGGTCACATACGAGAAAGGGCTAACGAAAGAGGAGCTAGTGCCTGGAACTGGCAGTTCAACAACGCGAAAGGAGAAGTTGCGGGTGTCATAGAACCTGCACCATGAGACTGGAATGGCTTGTGTTAAATCACTAGTGAGACCATTAAATTTTCAGAGAGCCAATTTGGCTCCGAGAATCGAAGATCCTTGACTAGGAGGTCAAGCAACCCAAGGAGAGAAGAGGGATTGCATCACTTCTCATAATCAATATTTGAATATTTCAAGAATGTTTGTGTCTTTTCTAATAGAGGCTTCCAACTTCCTTCAAAATAAATTCTAATTCTATATGCTACTGTGCAGAAATCATGTCAATCCCTTAAAACATCACTATGTTCCTTGAGATCCAAATTCCCCTCTTACAAAGTAATGGAAGGATTTAAAGGATTTTTCTTATTTATATTTTATCCATGGAACAAAGAAATCCACTAAAAATGTTTAATCTCATTTATTTATTCCATTTGAGATTTGTAATACTTCATTTCATTATGATTTAGAAAATGGTGATTTAGAAAAGGTACAAGTGACAACAAATGGTTCACAATGTCTTCATCATAGTTGTACATAATACATTTTTGTGGCTCATGCTAACTTCTCTTTTGTTCATTATCCATGTTAAAATTTATTGATTAGAGCTAAACACAAGAAAATTTAGTTTATGTTTTTAAGAAACTCTTCAATTTCCAAACCAACTTTCACTACCATATTCTCTCCTTCCTGTAATTCTTCCATTTAAACTAAGTATCCTAATTAAAATGTATACTCTTATGTGCCTTGATTTTTTTAACCATTTAACTAAGTCTTCCTACTTTAATTACTTTATGACTCCATGGTTCAACATGTGTAAATATTGGCCAAATCTTACATATGGATATATTCTATTTTATTATCATTCATTTATAATGATTATTTTTTCTTGGAAATTGAACATGTTTCTACGTTTCAAATTACATTTTTGATTTTGTAATATCTAATAAAATGATGTTTATTAAAGATATTAGAATCATTTCAAAACTCTAAATACAATTTAAAATCTAAAAATTATATTAAAACTAAAATATATTATATGCGATTTTCATATTTAAAAAAAATAAAATTAATANCCATGATAAAACATTTGCACAGTTGAGAAGTGCATATTACTGGCTAGGTATGAGAATGGAAGTGATAAAGTTTGTGAACAGATGTAGAATCTGCCAACATGAAAAAGGTAAAATACAGAACACTGGATTGTATCAGCCATTGCCAATACCAGAGAGGCCTTGGGATGAAATAAGCATGGATTTTGTGTTGGGACTGCCAAGGACACAAAGAGGATGTGATTCCATATTCGTGGTGGTGGATAGATTTTCAAAGATGGCACACTTTATCCCACGCCAGAAGACTAGTGATGCAATAGATGTTGCAAATTTATTTTTCAAGGAAGTTGTTCGTTTCCATGGATTACCCAAAAGTATTGTCTTATACAGAGATACCAAATTCGTTGGTTATTTATGGAGAACATTGTGGAAGAAGTTGGGGACAGATTTGTCCTTCAACTTAGCTTATCACCCTCAGAAAGATGGACAGACTGAGGTGGTGAACAAAATTTTGGGAAACTTATTGAGGAGTCTGGTTACTGAGCATCATAATCAGTGGGATCAGATTCCGCCACAAGCAAAATTTGCATACAATGACTCACCAAACAAGAGCACTGGAAAGAGCCCATTCCAAATACTATGTGGAATGCAACCAAGAGGAGTAGCTAAATTGAGATACTTGGAACAGAGTGAGATCAGAAGCGCTGGAGCAGAAGGTTTTGTTGCAGAAATGCAGAAGCTCCATACCCATATTAGAGAGAAATTGCAGAACTCTAGCCAAGAGTACAAGCGCAGAGTTGATCAACATCACAAAGAGATTCAATTTGAAGTAGGAGATCAGGTTCTAGTGCATCTCAAGAAAGAAAGGTTTCCAAGAGGAACATATAACAAGTTGATGATGAAGAAGATAGGGCCATGTAAGATCTTAAGGAAGTTTGATGCAAATGCCTATGAGATTGAGTTGGCAGATGATGTGGGAATATCGTCCATATTCAACATATCATACATGTATCCTTACAGGGAAGATGACACAGAGAGATTGGAAGATCATGAGAAGATTTAGTGGTTGAAGCAAATGCCTGTAGCAGAAAAACCACAGATGGAGAAGATCGTTGATCAGAGGATTGGCAAGAAGACAAGGAGGAAGACCTATTTTGAATATTTGGTCAAGTGGAAGGGGCACCCGATAGAAGATGTCAGTTGGGAAAATGAAGTTGATATTCAAAAGCATAGAAAGTTAATGCGGGAGCTCATGGACAGGAGTCCATGAATTTTTGGCTAGAAGAGTATGATGCAGGAGCATCATCAACAAGCACATGTGGAGGGACAACTCAACGCCTCAACATGCCTTCAAATCATTTCAGAATCTTAATCGTTGGCGTTTCCTGCAAATCTTTTTGAAATGATCGAAAACTGAAGAAGATAAAACGCTTGGGAGCAAAGTGATCATGAGTGACCTGGGAGTTTCACTCCTAGTCTTGAATGTAACATAAATTAAGTAGCAATTAGTTTTTTTTTCTCTCGAGTAAACGAGTAGTTGGGGGGGGGGTGACCCTAAGAACCCTCTGAAATAAATAGAGGTTTTGTACGCCCGAATGGGGTTGTTGTAAGTTAGTAGGAGTTTATGGTGATTTAGTTGTTGCAAAGTTTTGTTTTATCATAGTTGCAGCCATTTACTTTTGAATGAACATAATAGAGGAAAATTGATCCAATGCATGGTGTTGCTACAGTTTACAATTTCCTATTATTGTTGTTTCCATGAATGAATGAGTTATATTATTGAGTATATGAAAATGTGAATCTTTTGGATAAGTTGCAAGTGATCTCTTCGTTGATTTCATGCAAGGCGTGCATACAGTCCACAAGGAGTGCATTGACAGAGTCTGTTTTGACTCAGAAATCTCAGGATAGACAACATTAAACTTTTCCTTTGCAAGGAATGCAAAGCGAATGTTGCAAAGTGTGCACAGTCATCTGCAAGAACTTGAGTCTTACATGAGAATCTACTGTAAAGAGTGACTGAGTTTGTTTTGACTCATAATCCTAGAAGAGACAGTGTAAAGTTTCCATTTGAAAGGAGTGCAAAGGGACTGCTGCTAGGTGTGCACAATCGCCTGCAAGAAACCAAATCTTGTGTAAGAGTCTGTTATGAGGAGTGGACAGACCCAAAATTTGACTAAGTGTCGAAGTAACTCTTTAAGGAGTCAAAAGAGAAGAAGGAGAGAAATCTCAAGAAAGATAGCGAGGGCAATCTTCAAAGGGGGTGAAGTCCTGAAGGTTTCACAAGTCAGCGACTAAGATCCATCCAGGAGGGAGTGAGATCATTCCATACCGTTGGATCTGGGTAAAGCACACGAGTGTTAAGTATCTGTGTGCACACAGGAGCAAGGAATCACCGAAGAGCCGAAGTAGATCTGAGCCATCGATCTGTGTGGGACACGCGTCGATAGATCATTGTCTTCAGGTGAGAACACTTCAGGAGAAAGTGAAGACTAAGAGTTGAGACTCTCGAAGCCCGAAGAGCCGAAGCATATCTCAGTTGTTGGTCTGGGTAGAACATGCGTCGACAGATCATTGTCTTCGGGTGAAATCACTCTGGGAGAAAGTGAGAGTGGAGAGTTGAAACTCATGAAACGCAAAGATCCAAAGTGAATCCTAGCCATCGGATTCAAGAGGACACGCGGTAGAAATCCACGCACTTCGAGGGAAAGTGAAAGTTAAAAGTTGAGTTTTCTGAAGCCCGAAGTCCCGAAGTGGCCAGGACCGTCGATTTGGGGGAGGACGCATGTCAGCAGATCTTCCATTTCGGAAGATAGCCACTGTTGAGAAAGTAGGAGTTGAGAGTTGAAACTCCCAAATCCCAAAAGGCAAAATCAATCGCGACTGTCGATTTGAAAAGGGGCACGCGTAAACAGATAGGGAAGATCTAGGAGGGCGTGATCTAGAGAGAAGGAGGTAGATCTGAACCGTTGATCGAGGGGCTCCATCCGAGACCGTGAAATCAACGGTCATGCTAGATTGTGGGACCAGAAAGTGCTCGAACGTTAAAAATCCAAGAGCGGGCTGCAATTGAAACCACGATATCGGCAAGGGAGATGTGGCATATGGAGGTGAATTGCGGGGAGGAAAGCGGTGTGGCCTCAAACCACTTTAGGTCGCGCCCACAATCGCGTATTTACGCGAGGACATAGCCCGTGGTCACATACGAGAAAGGGCTAACGAAAGAGGAGCTAGTGCCTGGAACTGGCAGTTCAACAACGCGAAAGGAGAAGTTGCGGGTGTCATAGAACCTGCACCATGAGACTGGAATGGCTTGTGTTAAATCACTAGTGAGACCATTAAATTTTCAGAGAGCCAATTTGGCTCCGAGAATCGAAGATCCTTGACTAGGAGGTCAAGCAACCCAAGGAGAGAAGAGGGATTGCATCACTTCTCATAATCAATATTTGAATATTTCAAGAATGTTTGTGTCTTTTCTAATAGAGGCTTCCAACTTCCTTCAAAATAAATTCTAATTCTATATGCTACTGTGCAGAAATCATGTCAATCCCTTAAAACATCACTATGTTCCTTGAGATCCAAATTCCCCTCTTACAAAGTAATGGAAGGATTTAAAGGATTTTTCTTATTTATATTTTATCCATGGAACAAAGAAATCCACTAAAAATGTTTAATCTCATTTATTTATTCCATTTGAGATTTGTAATACTTCATTTCATTATGATTTAGAAAATGGTGATTTAGAAAAGGTACAAGTGACAACAAATGGTTCACAATGTCTTCATCATAGTTGTACATAATACATTTTTGTGGCTCATGCTAACTTCTCTTTTGTTCATTATCCATGTTAAAATTTATTGATTAGAGCTAAACACAAGAAAATTTAGTTTATGTTTTTAAGAAACTCTTCAATTTCCAAACCAACTTTCACTACCATATTCTCTCCTTCCTGTAATTCTTCCATTTAAACTAAGTATCCTAATTAAAATGTATACTCTTATGTGCCTTGATTTTTTTAACCATTTAACTAAGTCTTCCTACTTTAATTACTTTATGACTCCATGGTTCAACATGTGTAAATATTGGCCAAATCTTACATATGGATATATTCTATTTTATTATCATTCATTTATAATGATTATTTTTTCTTGGAAATTGAACATGTTTCTACGTTTCAAATTACATTTTTGATTTTGTAATATCTAATAAAATGATGTTTATTAAAGATATTAGAATCATTTCAAAACTCTAAATACAATTTAAAATCTAAAAATTATATTAAAACTAAAATATATTATATGCGATTTTCATATTTAAAAAAAATAAAATTAATA
>JZKD02S0422609.1:0-17896 GCA_000966675.3 Picea glauca | reverse complement strand
CTTTTAAACCCCTTGAAACCATTAGATAAAAGATGATATCATTGAAGGATACCATGGACCAATGTTAGTATAATTGGTCTATAAGGTAGAATGCACTTGTGGCAAAAACTACATCGGGGAAATTGGGTGATCATTTCAAATAAGGATTAAAGAGCATGAAGGTAATATTAAGAATGGTCTCACACACACCTCAACATTAGTCATGCAATCCAAGACACCAAAATCTTGGCCAAATTGATTCATGGATGAAGGTTTAGTTTTTGCATATTTTTCTTTGATGTGGATTGTGAATGATAAACCTCTCATCGGAATGGCAGTCCCTTGGCGAACCCAACTTATGATTTCAATGACTTCTATGTGGGTTCTTTTGATTATTGTGAAAAGTTTGTGGTTTATTCTTTTGTTGCTTATCCCTTTAGACATCAGTCCGTGCATGAGAAGACGGTCAGGAGCCGAATCGACGGTCGTCACTTCGGTGTTTAAAGACTTATAGATTCAAATGCGTTGTTTTTCTGTGCATGGGTGATGAGTGAAGGATAAGAATATGCCATGTTGTCTATGGACCCCTTACTTATCTTTTAGTTGATTGATTCATGGCTGAATGACCAGTATTTTTGTCTTCTAATGAGCAAGTACCTCTATGGCTTGACTGTTTAAAACTTTGATTTATCTCTATGTTTTAAATTGCTTGAACTTGTGCATATCTTTGGATTTTTTTTGATAAACTTTGCATTGTGGATAGATATTGTGGAGTGATGTCGACACAAGATTATGCAAACATTCCTCGCAAATGCTCTTGGCATTCTGTTGGCAGCCAATTCGCATTTTTATACTGTTCTCATAAGCTGCCTACACCAGTGTTTTGCAAACCTTGATTTCCTTCGCAACCTTTTCATGCGTTTTCCCACTTGCCCTTGTTCTTGTTTTCACGACTGCAAGCGTGAAAACTTTGATTTCGAATTCATATTAAAATCATCACTGGATTGTTGTGATCATTCTTGCCGATATGTCTATTCTGTTTCCAATTTAATTATGATTATATAGTTGACAAGATTCCAAGATCCTTATTCATTTCACATTCTTTAATTGTTAATATGATTTCTTGAGATCGTGATTCAATCATTGATTTATTGGTGGCTTGATGTTTGATCGAGTTTGTGATGCATTGGTGGTTTGATTTATATAGTCTTTCATCGATTCCCTTGACACATTGTTTTCATAAAATATATAGGTGTTATGGTTAAACCCTTGAAATATTTCATTTGATATGACACCTAGTTCAAAACGCATTGGTACCTCGCTTAAACTCTTGATATGAATTGATACAACGCATGTCACATTGGTCAAACACTTGGTATTGATTTCAATTTGTATGATTGGTTTTAACACTATGGTATAACCATTGCGTGCGTTGAATAATACACTTACCATTGGTTTCATTGGTCGGGCAAGTGACATGATTTTTAAAACTATACAATAGTGGGTTGAACAGCTATAAACGCCGGTGGTTGTACCTTGGCAATAACTATTATGCATGGCAGAAATAAGCTCCACCACCTTCGCACGATATCATTAATGTCTATCCCTTATCCCTGTTTCACCTCTGTTAGCTCGGGTAACCCTTCGTGCACTCTTCTCCTGTGTGTGCTATGATCCAAACCCTGGACTTACCGTGTGCTCAGCTCCATGGCACTGGTGGTACGAATCGAGCCGAATGGTAGCCAAGCCTTGCTACTGTTCGACAATGCACGAAAGGACTTAGAGGATAATGGTTGGCTCACCTTTGTACAATGATTTGAGGGTTTTAATTTATTTGTTGCACAACAGTTTGCTCTGACTTTTGATGGATGTAGAGCCAAGGTGGGTGACATTCAATTGGAAATCAATGAGGAGTTTATTAGTTCTGCTATAGGGTTACCATCCTCGGGCCAGCTTTGGTTTAAAAACTCTAAGGTCGAGGAGGTGCCATGGCCGCTACTGTTCATCTCGCGAAAGGTCACATCTTGTGGCAGAGGTATGCCCATCTCTACGCTTAAACCACGATGGAATAATATTTTGATGGTGGTCAAACAATTCATGACCTATGAGGGTCGATATGGACTCATTTTTCTCTACCACCTGCATTTGTTAATGAATTTTATGAGATACCCGTTGAATATGCCCTTCTACTTCCAGCGTAGACTATACAAAATGACAAAAAAGTTTAAAAGAGAGAAGGCCGATAGTATCCTGTTTCACCATGGACTAATCAGACTTGTCATTGTTCATCACTTAAGTCTCCACGGTGATAGCTGGTGAGCTTTTATCACTCGAAATGGTTTTGATGATACAGACCCTGTCCAGATTGACAAGCCTGTGATTAATGAAGCCAAGGTCGAGCCACCCGTGCCCTTCCATGTCCTACTTCCTTCTCCTAAACCTTCGGTCGACCCTCATGTTGACTTACTCGACGCTATAACTGAGAATCTTGAGGCTATTAAAAAGCCTGTAAGCAAAAAGGCCAAGGAAAACCCTACTGTTGATGGAAAAGGAAAAAAGAATGCTCGACTTATCTCGAGAATGGCTAGGAATAAGCCTAAACCTAGTGTTGAGAAGAAGCCCATAGTCCTTAGTGAGGATTCAGACTCTGACATAGAACGCTTCCTAGCTAGTGAGTACCCTTACTCACAGGGTCTATGCTCCGAGCCTCCTTTTGACTTCGTTTCGAATCTTCCCCCTTGCCTAAGAAATAATCCGAGTTACCCAGGGATCAAACTACCTAACGAAACCCTCGGCAATGTAACCAAACCCTCACCTGCACTTTCGAAGCCTGGACAGTCGTCCTGTGACCAATGTGATTTGTGGTTGGAACGATACTATATAGACGTTCCCCTACTTCAATCGAAAATCTAGTCATTGGAAAATCAAGTTGCAATGTTGACCAGCCAAAGAGACAAACTTCAAGCAACTGATAGGAAGCAGACAACCATTGGTTCCATCGTTTTTAAGAATGTTGAATCGGCTACAGCTGTTGTCAACTCCAAAATGTCATGATCAAGCCGTCTGCTCGTCATACAGGTATGAATTTTGATATCATTTTAGTTTTGTGAATGACCAGGATTAATATAATGATTTGAATTTCATTTTCGAATAGCTCTGTCTATCCTTTGAAGTGGCTCTGTCATAATGCTGTTCATCCTGTAAATTGTTTTCGCTTTGCTAAAAATAAATGAAATTTCGATTTGGATACACGATTTGCTAATACCCAGTTTAGCCACTCATAGATTTTCATCGGATTTGATTCGTTTGTCTGTTAAGTTAACGAAATCGATGGTTTTCTTTCAAGTGAATTTGTTTGTATCCAATTTGAACAGGAAGTTTTTTCATGCTGAATTTAGAGCATGATCATGTTTGATTTGGTTTAATTTCGTTATGGTTAGATTATATCGGCTCTAATTCAGTTTGTATTCCGTGATTTTGGAACAACTTCGTGAGTTTAAATTGATATAATCTTCTAAATCATGAATACAACTCTGATTGACAATGATTTGGAAAGAACGACTCTGTTTTTCATGAAAACAATGTTCTCATTCAAGCCTGTGCAAACACGCCCGAATCGTGGAACGATTTTGATTCACGATCACTATGTTAAACCACAGCTGTTTGATTCGCTTGATTGGATTCCTGTGTATCTTCAGTTAGCATGATTGATTTTATGAGTTGTATTCGTATCAACAATAGACTTGATTGCAGCTCTGTTAATTTTAATTTTCAAAAGAGTTTGTTAACTCAGACCGACTTATGTCATTTTTGTCAAATTCGTATGAGGAAATTCGGGTAATAGTCGTTTCAAAATGAATTCAAGAAATCATTTCGTGAATGATTTTGTCTGCCCCAATTTGCAAATAACAAACAATCGGACAATTCTTACGAACTCTGTTACCAACTGATTGATCATATTATGATTTCATTTGAGTTGATTTACGCGCCAGTTTTGATTTAATGGCATGGATTGTTTGTTATGTCAATGCAGTGTTTCCTGTTGATGAGGCAGCATAACAATGGCCTATGATTTGTTTTAATTATATCGATTTCAATTTGATTTGAAGCGATTTCATTACTATTCATTATGATTTTGTTCACCCAATTTTGTGGCAACAAACGAAACAGAGTATATGCTGCTCTGTAGTCATTTGATTTTAGTCTTGTTTTGATCTTGAATTAGTATGACAATTCCAATTTGAATAATTCGTTTTCAAAATAGCTATTGGATGATAGTTGAATTTAATTCTTTAAAAGATTTGAATTGATTTTAATGTTGATTTTGTGTCTAATTTAGACCAGCTACAGAATCGCAAGATTCTGTAGCTAGTCTATAGAATTAGATTTCTATCATTTTCTTTAACAAAATATCTGCCTAACTTGTTCATTTTTAACCCTTTTCAGGTACATCCGAATTGCATTGGGCATGCTGGACATTCTAGGAGATATTTGTGTGATTTAGTTTTTATTTTAGGTTCCTAGTTTAGTCAGACTTGGGATACCTTCCCAGATTTTCTGTAAACAGTTTGATAACTTCTACAGGGATATTTTACCCTGTATAAGGTCTTTAAATACTTATTATTTTGTGTAATAAGGAGCATCCTCACTGTGGGAGAACCAGACTATGGATTTCTGATACAAACTGAGATGAGAGTTGATGTCTTGTAACATCTTTCGCTTTCAATATATCAATCTTTTGTTTCAAGTTTTTGCATATCAGTTGGTAGTTGATTATAGACTACTTTAGCTATCATAATCTATTGCAGGATGATATGATTTGATTAATGTGTTATCCATATCTGATCTCTTTCATTATTTAAAAGTACAACAATTACTTGGTTTCAATTAATGAACCACAGATTTCTCTTCTTCGTTAATTGAATCATGTTGTATAGATCTTTGCATACAGATTTATCTAACTGTGAAGATTTATAAATCATAAGATTGTTGTATTTTTTATGTCTTGTTTGTCCTGTAATAATATTTGAAAAGCACTGCAGCTTTTGTTTACGAGAAGCTCCTGGATAATTCGGTGCGGGTTTCCTCCCTCCAATCAGCTAAGACAATCATTACATACAGAACAAATCTAGAGCATTTCTTCAAGTTAGTTTGTTATTTATTTGATAGTTAATTTGTTAGTATAATTTAAGTAGTTTAGTTAGATATATGTAGTTTAGATGTGTAGTTAGAGTTAGTATATTAGTTGTTTAGTTTAGTTACTTTTCAGTTTATTTCTTTTTCACAAAATTATAAAAATAAAAAACAATAGTTGTCGTTGTCTTAGGACAGAATATAAATGAGTTTTTCAAATTTTCATTCAAATCTGTAAATTGTAAATATTGTACATTTGTGAATAAGATTTATTTATGTTACTAGTTAGATATTTAATTTCTTAGAGTTAGCATAGTATTAGATAGTAGATTGTATATATAATAATTAGATTTGTTTAGTTTGTTTTAATAGTTGTTTTAGTTAGATTAGTTAGTTTAGAATAGTTTTCTTTTGTTTCCTTAGGACTTAGATCGGCTAACGGAGTCGCTAAACCCGTCAGGGTGGTTCATCCCAAACGGCTTAGGTTATTTAGACAACCTCGGACTGGTTCCACTCTCCCAGTTGACGGATGGTCAATTTCGCCCGTCAACAAATGGCGCTAGAAGGAGGGCCTAAATTTAATTAATGGCAAGAGGCGGTCGCAAGACTCCCCCACCACCTAATCTCTCACCTATAGTGACTAGAATCCATTCAAACGATAATATTCCCCTTCAAACAGCAACTACTTCAACCGACGATCCACATATCACAGTTGAGCCAGCAACCCCTAATCCCACAAGTGGTGACATACAAGAGATTGTCCGTCAATCTCTTATTAAAACACATAGTGCCTTAGCCCGTTTGAGGCAACCTAACCATCTGTGGAGCTAACTTTTGGATTTATCTGATATCAGAGAACAATTAGGAGGCATTGATCTCACTGTGAATCCTTCATATCCAATCTCAAATCCTGCTGCAGGAGTTTCTGGGATACCCCCTTCACCACTTCCATCATCTCCTTCCTCTTCTGGAGAAGATTCCTCTGACGAAGGCGATTCCCCTTCTCAGCCTTCCACACCCACTACCCCAATGGAAAATCAGAACAACCCTGCTAGACCCTGGCTTGATCAGGATTCCGTAGTTGTGCCTGGAGCTCAACATCCTTTACCTAAACACCCAGAGAAATGGCCTCCCAAGTTTGACCCTGACTCAAAACAGATCGTTGAAGATCACATTAAAAGGTTTATGTTAGCCATAAGACTCCGCAATGTCGAACATGAAGACGTTGTCTGTAGGTTGTTCCCTTATACTTTCGAGGGTAATGCATCCACATGGTACTTTGCCCAACAACCCCATACCATCATGTCTTGGGAAAAGTTCGAGTCATGCTTTTTGAAAAAGTTCGGAGATGGTAAGCCTACGGAAGTCCTAGTCATGGACCTTTCTAGCTTAAGTATGAACCCAAAATAAAAATTTAAAGACTTTAATCAAAGATTCTTGACACTTAAAAACCAAATCCCTGCGGACTCCATGCCTGTTGAGAGTCTTATAATAGCATACTACACTAAAGCTTTGCATCAAAGTATAGCTATTTGGGTTAAACGATCTAAGAAATCCACGTTGTTAGAAGCCTTCGAGGAGGCCAGCCAGATTGAAAAAGACATACTTAGTCTTAAAGACTCTACTAGCAACAAAATTGAGTCTAGTTCTTCTTCCAAAAAGAAGATCGAGATCCTCCCCAGACCCACTCAAAGTAAAACACAACCTGAAAGCTCTGATTTAGAAAACTTAACTAAACTTGTTCAAAAACTGTCAAATCAAGTTATAGACTTGAAAAGGTCGACCGAAGAAGCTTCCTCAAGCAAAGGACCTTACAAACCCCCGTTCGGAAGCCTTTTTCCACCAACCGACCTAACCCAACCACCGAAGGCCTTAATCTAGAAAGTCTGCAATGTGCACTTCAAACAATTCTAGAAGCCCAAGATAACTTGATGCCTCCTGAGATTTCTGAGGAGGTAGTTGAACAAGAAACAGTTCAAGAAGAAGAGTCTTCTCCAAACATTTTTGGACACTTCTCGGATAGCATCTTTCAAGCTAACTTCGAGACAATTCATCCTTATAATACCAGAAGTAAGACAACAAACAAACCTTCTACCAAAAACACTACAACTTCGCCTCCAAAGCAATCTAAATCAGCTGAAACTAAATAGAGTAATGTGAACCCCAACTTAGATTATGATGTAGTTGAAGATCTTAAAAATTTAAGGGATAACATTTCTATTTATGAGTTATTGAAGTTTCCATTTCTGCTACAAAAAATGCTACAAAATATCTCAGAGAATGGAAAAAATGGTAATTCTAATGGTAACAAGGTTGTGCAGAACAAAGTTCCCCAGAAGACTTCCACTAAAAACAATCTTGATCCTCAAGATAAAGGAAGCCTTCTTGTAAGTAATGTAAATAATGTAAATAATGTAGATAAAATAGCTTTAGAAACTGCGAGTAAAAAGCCACAAGCTACTACTCTTAGTACTCGCAAAAATGTACCTCCATTCCTATTAACTTTCGAAATCTTTAATAGAAACATGCACAATTGTATGGTAGACTCAGGAGCGTCATCCAATGTGATGTCGTGGTCTGTATGCCAGAAAATTAATGCAGAAGTTGAACCCTCCACTTTAAAAATCATACAACTTGATCGAACAAATGTTAAAGTTATAGGCGAACTAAAGAATGTGCTTATTAGATTATCATCTAACCCCAAGGTTCATCAAGTTATTGATATAATTGTTGTGGATATTCCAGAAGTGTATGGTCTTTTTTTAAGTAGGGACTGGTCGAAACAGCTAAATGATTATTTCGCGATAGATTGGTCCCATCTATGGCTTCCAGAGAACGACAAGCCTAATAAAATCAAAGTAAATCGTGAGCGCTACCTTAATTTCACGGTCACAGATTTGAATGATCCCAATGAACCGTATACACCTTCTGTTGATTCACCTAAAGTACAAGGGATGGACACCTTCTTCGACAATTTCATGGCCGAGGCTTCACCTATCACCAATCCAGAACAGCAGTCCGAGATTGTAGCATATATGCAGCCAACAGCTTCCACGCAACGGTCCCATGTACCCAATGCAAATCAAATTTGGTCTCTTTATTTCTACGGGTCAAAGTCCAAAGAAGGAGCTGGAGCAGGCTGCGTCATTATCAATCTGGCGGGTAACAAAACATTGATGGCATGTAGGTTGGAATTTGAATGTACTAATAATACTGCAGAATATGAGGCTTTACTGGAAGGTCTCAGAAATGATTTGGATATGAACATTCAAAATTTAACCGTCTTTGGCGACTCTGAAATAGTGGTTAGACAGGTAAGAGATTCTATCCACTGTCTTTCTCCGCATCTCAAAATCTACCAATCTGAGGTATGGAATTTAATGAATAAATTTTCTGCTTTCAATATAAATTCTATTCCTAGATTGAATAACTCTGAAGCAGATTTATTAGCTAATGTAGCTTCTAAACTTCTTCCTGCAGAAGGCTTGTCCCCAGACGCATTCTCCGTGGAACTGTTGTTCCGGCCATCTGTTCCCGACAACATCACGAACTGGAGAGTCTTTGACGATGATCAACAGATTATTAACTTTCTGCACATGGAAGAAACCTTTCAAGGTGCGGTGATAGACGAACACACGCACGACGACAATTTATGCGATTTCACGGTAATACCAGATCCGAGAACTCCTGAATCTTCATCGGATATGGTAAACTCGATCCCTAAATCTGTAGTTAGATTAGAGAATTTTTATGATTTTCAAGATAAATTTAAAAAGACGGTCAATTGTAAAACCAATAATTCCTCGTTATCTTATGAAAAGTAAAATTAGGAACTAATGAAAATCCTCAGTGCATTAATCTAGGGTTGGGATGTTCTCAACAAGAAAAAGATGCATTTATTAAATTGTTCAAAGAGTTTAAAGATGTCTTTGCATGGACATATGATGACCTTAAAACTTTCGACCCTAACATCATACAGCATGTCATTCCGATGAATCCCCAAACCTTACCCTTTCAACAAAAACTAAGGAAAATGCATCCTAAACTCGAACCGACCATTCAAAAAGAATTGAATAAGCTCCTAAATGATAAGACAATTTTTCCTGTTAGACACACTTAGTGGGTTTCTAACCTTGTCCCAGTCCGGAAGAAAAGTGGGGAAATTCGACTCTGCGTCGATTTACGAAACCTTAATAGAGTGTCCGATAAAGACAACTATCTTGTCCCGCCCATGGAACAGATCCTTCAACAGGTGTCTGGTTCTGAGAGGCTATCCTTACTGGATGGTTTCTCTGGATACAACCAAGTCATGATGTCTCCACCAGACCAACTTAAAACTACCTTATGTACTCCGTGGGGCACTTATGCTTATCGCAAAATGCCTTTTGGATTGATTAATGCTGGAGCCACCTTTCAGAGAGAAATGGACATTGCTTTCCAAGGCTTAATCAATCAGTCCTTCGTAGTATACTTAGATGATGTGACTGTATTTTCTAATAACAAAAATGATCATCTAGCTCACTTACGAGCCGTCCTACTGCGATGTCGCAAATACGGCATCTCCTTGAATCCCAAAAAATCCATCTTTGCAGTAGAACAGGGTAAACTCTTGGGATTCATTGTGTCTAGTGAAGGGATGATTATTGACCCCGAAAGGACTCAAGTCATCGCGAAAGTTCCCCCTCCTACATCCAAAAAATATATGCAGTATTTCTTAGGCCAGATTAACTTTGTGAGAAGATTTATCCCCAGTTTCTCAGAAATGGTCAGGCCTTTACAAAATCTGATAAAGAAAGACACCCAATATCATTGGGGACCCCTATAAAATCAAGATTTTAATGCAATAAAGAAGGCCATAATAGACAATCCGTCTCTCATGAGCCCAAATTTTTCTCAAGACTTTACACTCTACACTTTTGCTTCTGACCGTTCCTATGTCGCCGTCTTAACCCAAAAGAATGTCGAGAGCAATGAAGTACCCATTGCCTTTATGAGCTCTTCTTTCAAAGGCACTGAACTTAATTACCTAGCGGTAGATCGGCAAGCCTACGTTGTTTTCAAAGAAATTAAGCACTTCCGGTCCTATCTTTTGAAGTCAAGGACGAAAGTCATTGTCCCCTACCCAGCCGTTAGGAATCTGTTAGTGCAGAAGGAACTAGGAGAAAAGAGAGCCAACTGGGTCACCTCCTTGCAGGAGTATGACTTAGAAATCACCCTAGCTCAGATAGTGAGAGGCCAAGGGTTATGCAAGTTAGTTGTTGATTCAGCAGCAGGACAACAAGAAGAAAGCGATACGTCAAACCTAGGACAACGCGATCAAAGTCTAATCTGTTGTGTGCAAAACCCTGTCAATCCTTGGTATGATGATATAAGATCCTCTCTTGAACATGGGTCAGCCCCTCGTCACCTGGATCCTGCTAAAAGAAGAGCGTTGAGATTAAAGTCTGCCTCCTTTCATCTAGTTAATAGTATCCTGTTTCGTTAGAGTTTTGACGACATACTGATGCGTTGTCTTGAAAAGGACGAAGCAGAAAAAGTCTTGCTAGAGTTGCATGCAGGAGAAGCTGGTGGTCATTTTGGTGGTGACACCACTGCCCATAAGGTTTTAAGAGCCGGTTATTACTGGCCCACACTTTTTAGAGACGCCCATGCCTTGTGTCATAAATGTATCATCTGTCAGAAAGCATCAGGGCGGTTACAAAAACCAGCCTTTCCTTTACAGCCCGTTTCAGTAGATTCTCCTTTTCAGCAGTGGGGCCTTGATATCATAGGTCCAATCAACCCCCTGTTCGCACAACAACATAAGTTTATTGTGAAAGCCACAGATTACTTTTCTCGATGGTCTGAAGTCGCTATGTTAAGAACTGTTAACACCAGTTAGGTAATTTCCTTTCTAAATTCGAATATTATCACTCGTTTCGGTATCCCTGACTGTTTAGTATTCGATAATGCCTCTTACTTTTCCTCTCTTGAGATGAGCGAGTTCGCTTTGGAAAAGGGAATTAAGCTGAAGTATTCTACTAGCTATTACCCCCAGGGCAACGAATTGGCAGAATCGACAAACAAGAACTTGATCAAAATCATCAAGAGAATGATGGTTGAAAATCACAAAAATTGGCACAACGCACTACTAAACGCATTGTGGGCTGATAGGGTAACACCAAAAGATTCTGTAGGTAACTCCCCCTTTTTTCTCATTTATGGCAGAGAATCAATTCTGCCACCTCACATTCTTCTTCCTTCACTTCAGTTATCGCAGAAAATCCAAGAAGAAGATTGTCCCCCTTTAGAAAACCGAATTAACGCTTTGATGAAGCTAGAAGAGGTAAGAGCCCAAGCTAAACGTAAGTTCAATCAACATCAACTGTTGGTTAAAATATGGTTCAATTCTAACTCTGCTTCTGATAGGAATTTTGAAGTAGGTGATCTCGTCCTGAAATGGGACAAACCCCACGAGGGAAAGGGAGAGCACACAAAATTTCAAAACTTATGGCTTGAACCGTTTTTAATTGTTGAAAAGTTGAGTTCCAGTTCTTTTCGATTGCAAAATCTAGAAGGCTTGACACCTATCCGGTGAATGGCCAAGCCCTGAAAAGATACTTTGCTTGATAACAATCGTTGTATATTATGTACATATTTTGCTTTTGTTTGCTTTTTCGTTTGATTTTTTGTTTTTGATTTGAATTTATCAATTTGTGTTTTTGGAAATACACATACCTGTACACCGAGCTATTCAGATAAAGAAAACAGAAAATTCCTTCACTGAAATAACTTCTAAGAAATTTGTACAAACATCAATGGTATATTTTTGAAATTTATATCTATGTTGGAAAAGACTGTTGTTTGAAAGAAGCTAACTGATTTCAATCTATGAGTAAAGCCTGTCACGATCAACTATTATCTTCTTACGCTATCCCTATTCCTTAAGGGAATGACTCAGAAGATGTCTCCCTGCCTTAGAAAGTTGGTTCTGTAAATAAACCATCTTTGGGTCTTAATAAAGGACAGTTCTAAAAAAAAAACTCCTGCTGAGGTCTGAAAAAATATGTTTAAAATATCGTAATTTTTAGCGTCACCCCGCTCAATCATATATCTTTAAAAAATTAAAACATAAAAGAGCTATGGGAAGTGCTTGTAAACCCACCAGGATGCTAAACAGGTCTGCTGACAGCGGGTAAATGCATGCATGACACCAAGACAACTTCGTCGGGGTATTGAACAGGCCCGCTGGCAGCGAAGCAATGTCGGGTATATGAAAATTTGCAAAAATGAGATAACTTGACCTTAAAATGTCCTTTATTCTGATCCGGAACTTCTTGGCAGGATATGGATGTTAGAGTGGGTTAAATGGAAACCCTGTCGAGGCTATGGACGCCCGCGGGTAGCAGTGGCTCTGTCAACAGTATTGAATATTTTATCTTTAATATCGTGCCTCGCTTTTCTTAAGACTGTTATCATTTTTCATCCTTTAAACACTGCTGGAATATTCGATTAATGATGATGTTTTAACGATTTTTTGGTGGTTATTTTTTAGTTAGAATTTTTCTCATTATCCTAATCTGAATTTGTTCTTTTGGCAGAGATAATTGCTTCTACCATTGTGTCGCCATTGTTGGCAGTCAATTCGCGTTTTTATATTGTTCTCATAAGCTGCCTACACCAGTGTATTGCAAACCTTGATTTCCTTCGCAACCTTTTCATGCGTTTTCCCACTTGCCCTTGTTCTTGTTTTCACGACTGCAAGCGTGAAAACTTTGATTTCGAAGTCATATTAAAATCATCACAGGATTGTTGTGATCATTCTTGCTGATATGTTTATTCCATTTCCAATTTAATTATGATTATATAGTTGACAAGATTCCAAGATCCTTATTCATTTCGCATTCTTTAATTGTTAATATGATTTCTTGAGATCGTGATTCAATCGTTGATTTATTGGTGGCTTGATGTTTGATCGAGTTTTTGATGCATTGGTGGTTTGATTTATATAGTCTTTCATAGTTTCCCTTGACACATTGTTTTCATAAAATATGTAGGTGTTATGCTTAAACCCTTGAAATATTTCATTTGATATGACACCTAGTTCAAAATACATTGGTACCTCGCTTAAACTCTTGATATGAATTGATACAACGCATGTCACATTGGTTAAACACTTGGTATTGATTTCAATTTGTATGATTGGTTTTAAAACTATGGTATAACCATTGCGCACGTTGGTTAATACACTTACCATTGGTTTCATTGGTCGGGCAAGTGACATGATTTTTAAAACTATACAATAGTGGGTTGAACAACTATAAACGCCAGTGGTTGTACCTTGGCAATAACTATTATGCATGGCAGAAATAAGCTCCACCACCTTCGCACGATATCATTAATGTCTATCCCTTATCCCTGTTTCACCTCTGTTAGCTTGGGTAACCCTTCATGCACTCTTCTCCTGTGTGTGCTATGATCCAAACCTTGGACTTACCGTGTGCTCGGCTCCATGGCACCGGTGGTGCGAATTGAGCCGAACGGTAGCCAATCCTTGCTACTGTTCGACAATGCATGGAAGGACTTAGAGGATAACGGTTGGCTCACCTTTGTACAACGATTTCAGGGTTTTAATTTATTTGTTGCACAAAAGTTCACTCTGACTTTTGATGGTTGTAGAGCCAAGGTGGGTGACATTCAATTGAAAATCAATGAGGAGTTTATTAGTTCTGCTACAGGGTTACCATCCTCGGGCCAGCGTTGGCTTAAACACTCTAAGGTCGAGGAGGTTCCATGGCCGCTATTGTTCGTCTCACGAAAGGTCACATCTTGTGACAGAGGTATGCCCATATCTGCACTTAAACCACGATGGCATGATATTTTGATGGTGGTCAAACAATTCGTGACCTGTGAGGGTCGATATGGACTCGTTTTTCTCTACCACCTACGTTTGTTAACGAATTTTATGGGATACCCGTTGAATATGCCCTTTCTACTTCCAACGTAGACTATACAAAATGTCAAAAAGGTTTAAAAGGGAGAAGGCTGATAGTAGCCTGTTTCACCATGGACTAATCAGAGTTATCATTGTTCATCACTTAAGTCTCCATGGTGATAGCTGGTGAGATTTTATCGCTCGAAATGGTTTTGATGATACAGACCCTGTCCAGATTGACAAGCCTGTGATTAATGAAGCCAAGGTTGAGCCACCCATGCCCTTCCATGTCCTACTTCCTTCTCCTAAACCTTCGTTCGACCCTGATGTTGACTTACTCGACACTATAACTGAGAAGCTTGAGGCTATTAAAAATCCTGTAAGCCAAAAGGCCAAGGAAAACCCTACTGTTGATGGCAAAGGAAAAAATAATGCTCGACTTATCTCGAGAATGGCTAGGAATAAGCCTAAACCTTGTGTTGAGCAGAAGCCCATAGTCCTTAGTGAGGATTCAGACTCTGACATAGAATGCTTCCTAGCTAGTGAGTACCCTTACTCACAGGGTCTGTGCTCCAAGCCTCCTTTTGACTTCGTTTCGAATCTTCCCCCTTGCCTAAGAAATAATCCCAGTTACCGAGGGATCAAACTACCTAACGAAACCCTCGGCAATGTAACCAAACCCTCACCTGCACTTTCGAAGCCAGGATAGTCGTCCTGTGACCAATGTGATTTGTGGTTGGAAAGATACTATATAGATGTTCCCCTACTTCAATCAAAAATCCAGTCATTGGAAAATAAAGTTGCAGTGTTGACCAGCGAAAGAGACAAACTTCAAGCAACTAATAGGAAGCAGAGAACCACTGATTCCATCGTTTTTAAGAATGTTGAATTGGCTACAACTGTTGTCAACTCCAAAATGTCATGATCAAGCCGTCTGCTCGTCATACAGGTATGAATTTTGATATCATTTTAGTTTTGTGAATGACCAGGATTAATATAATGATTTGAATTTCATTTTCGAATAGCTCTGTCTATCCTTTGTCTATCATAATGTTGTTCATCCTATACATTGTTTTCGTTTTACTAAAAATAAATTTCGATTTCGATTTGGATACACGATTTTCTAATACCCAATTTAGCCACTGATAGATTTTCATCGGATTTGATTCGTTTGTCTGTTAAGTTAACGAAATCGATGGTTTGCTTTCAAGTGAATTTGTTTGTATCCAATTTGAACAAGAAGTTATTTCATGTTGAATTTAGAGCACGATCATGTTTGATTTGGTTTAATTTCGTTATGGTTAGATTATATCGGCTCTAATTCAGTTTGTATTCCGTGATTTTGGAACTTCGTGAGTTTAAATTGATATAATCTTCTAAATCAGGAATAAAAATCTGATTGACAATGATTTGGAAAGAACGACTCTGTTTTTCATGAAAACAATGTTCTCATTCAAGCCTGTGCAAACACGCCCGAATCGTGGAATGGTTTTGATTCACGATCACTATGTTAAACCCCAACTGTTTGATTCGCTTGATTGGATTGTTGTGTATCTTCAGTTAGCATGATTGATTTTATGAGTTGTATTCGTATCAACAATAGACTTGATTGCAGCTCTGTTAATTTTAATTTTCAAACGAGTTTGTTAACTCAGACCGACTTATGTCATTTTTGTCAAATTTGTATGAGGAAATTCGGGTAATAGTCGTTTCAAAATGAATTCAAGAAATGATTTCGTGAATGATTTTGTCTTCCCCAATTTGCAAATAACAAACGATCGAACAATTCTTACGAACTCTGTTACCAACTGATTGATCCTATTATGATTTCATTTGAGTTGATTTACGTGCCAGTTTTGATTTAATGGCATGGATCGTTTGTTATGTCAATACAGTGTTTCTTTTTGATGAGGCAGCATAACAATGGCCTATGATTTGTTTTAATTATATCGTTTTCAATTTGATTTGAAGCGATTTCATTACTATTCATTATGATTCTGTTCACCCAATTTTGTGGCAACAAACGAAACAGAGTATATGCTTCTCTGTAGTCATTTGATTTTAGTCTTGTTTTGATCTCGAATTAGTATAACAATTCCAATTTGAATAATTCGTTTTCAAAATAGCTATTGGATGATAGTTGAATTTAATTCTTTAAAAGATTTGAATTGATTTTAATGTTGATTCTGTGTCTGATTTAGACCAACTACAGAATCGCGAGATTCTGTAGCTAGTCTATAGAATTAGATTTTTATCATTTTCTTTAACAAAATATCTGCCTAACTTGTTCATTTTTAACCCTTTTCAGATACATCCGAATTGCATTGGGCATGCTGGACAGTCTAGGGGATATTTGTGTGATTTAGTTTTTATTTTAGGTTCCTAGTTTAGTCAGACTTGGGATACCTTCCCAGATTTTCTGTAAACAGTTTGATAACTTCTACAGGGATGTTTTACCCTGTAGAAGGTATTTAAATACTTATTATTTTGTGTAATAAGGAGCATCCTCACTGTGGGAGAACTAGACTATGGATTTCTGATACAAACTGAGATGAGAGTTGATGTCTTGTAACAGCTTTTGCTTTCAATATATCAATCTTTTGTTTCAAGTTTTTGCATATCAGTTGGCAGTTGATTATAGACTACTTTAGCGATCATAATATATTGTAGGATGATATGATTTGATCAATGTATTATCCATATCTGATCTCTTTCATTATTTAAAAGTACAACAATTACTTGGTTTCAATTAATGAACCACGGATTTCTCTTCTTCGTTAATTGAATCATGTTGTATAGATCTTTGCATACAGATTTATCTAACTGTGAAGATTTATAAATCATAAGATTGTTGTATTTTTTATGTCTTGTTTGTCCTGTAATCATATTTGAAGAGAACTGCAGCTTTTTTTTACGATAAGCTCCTGGATAATTCAGTGCGGGTTTCCTCCCTCCGATCAGCTAAGAAAATCATTACATACAGGACAAATCTAGAGCGTTTCTTCAGGTTAGTTTGTTATTTATTTGATAGTTAATTTGTTAGTATAATTTAAGTAGTTTAGTTAGATATATGTAGTTTATATGTGTAGTTAGAGTTAGTATATTAGTTGTTTAGTTTAGTTAGTTTTTAGTTTATTTCTTTTTCACAAAATGATAAAAATAAAAAACAATAGCTCTCGTTGTCTTAGGACAGAATATAAATGAGTTTTTCAGGTTTTCATTCAAATCTGTAAATTGTAAATATTGTACATTTTTTAATAAGATTTATTTATGTTACTAGTTAGATATTTAATTTCTTAGAGTTAGCATAGTATTAGATAGTAGATTGTATATATAATAATTAGATTTGTTTAGTTTGCTTTAATAGTTGTTTTAGTTAGATTAGTTAGTTTATAATAGTTCTCTTTTGTTTCCTTAGGACTTAGATTGGCTAACGGAGCCGCTAAACCCGTCAGGGTGGTTCATCCCAAACGGCTTGGGTTATTTAGACAACCCCGGACCGGTTCCACTCTCCCAGTTGACGAACGGTCAATTTCGCCCGTCAACACATTCTCAAGAAGGAAGAACAATAACCCTTGATTCAACTGAGACTCTGAGTGAGCACCAACAATCTCGTCAAACGAGATTTTCAACCGAGTCTGTAAATTGATCAACTGTAGAACCTGCTCAAACCAGTGTTATGGATGAAACCTTCTTGGATAGGTTGCACATCAACACTCCTACACATGAGAATGTAGGGAATAACTCTGGACCAAAGAACATTTCTGGTAAGTTTCTTAAATTTTGTTTATTTTTGTTGAATTTTGTTGTATTTAAATTTATGTGAGGTTAAATATTGAAGTTACTTTCAAATGTGTGTGTAGGCAATCA
>JZKD02S0422598.1:0-17896 GCA_000966675.3 Picea glauca | reverse complement strand
TTTCAAAGAAACAACTTGTTTACCAGGGACTTTTATTGATACAAATTCCCCAACTTATCCCATAGTTCCTTGGCTGTAGACTCTCCTGAGACATTCGACAACACCGAATCTTCCAGGCAGAGTCGAATAGTACTCCTTTCTCTTATGTCCAACTTCTCCCAATTTTCCTTTAACGTACTAGTAGGTGATGTACTGGTAGTTTGTGAACTGGTAGGTTGTGTACTAGTAGCCCGTGTGCTAGTAGACGGTGTACTAGTAGGCTGTGTACCAGGATCCACAACGATCCATTGTTCTTTGTCTACAAGAAGGTCTTCCATCTTCAGCTTCCATAGCTCAAAGTTTTTACTGTTGAAGTTCTCTATCTCAATTCTAGAAGAGCTTGGCATTCCTCTTTCTGCACTCAAATCACAACTGCAAAAGATCCCACTAAACCCAGGTTTACCACAAGCCCAAGATAAACTTGATCTATCAAGACCGAGCCAAACCCTCAACAAAAAAGGCGTCCCTTTGAAGACAAAAATGAGCTCTGATACCACATGTAAGTTTTAAACCTGTGAAGTAAAGAAATGCATATAGATTCTTAAGCAAAACAAAATTTAATCAATGGCTCATACACAGAGTACATAGATATTTTATACCGAAAACCGTCAACTAGGAAAACCTTTCTTATATTCATTATATCGAATTTCACCATTCACCACACAATATATGTAATTTTTTTAGGTATTCTGTAGATACCAAAACCCTAATCCCTTAATCCAGGATTAATTTACAAAACCTCTAAAAATAGAAAAATCCGCTTAAAATAGCAAAAACCGCCCAAAAAAAACATTTCGAGGTGTTGCCCTGAACCCCATCGGCCTCGGGATACTACGCATTGTCGAACACTACGCGTAACCAGGGGGGGAATACCTGCCCCCCCCCGCTAGGAAAGTGCCCAATGCACACGACACTAATAAGCCACTACTATGAGGGATCGTCAGACGCAGTTGTCGAATCTGACACGCCCACACACACACACATGCAAAGAATATAACACATATGCAACAAGGGAAACCCAATAGAATATGCCAGTTGGGAAAATGAGGCTGCTATACAGAAGCATGGAAAATTGGTGTAGGAGCTCATGGACATGATTCCATGAATTTTTGTCAAGGGGAGTATGATACAGGAGCATCGCTGACAAGCATGCAGAGCAAGACCTATTAGTGTCTAGGAATCTGTACGAGACCTAAATGCTGGTAGTTTCAGCCAATATTTTGAAATTTTCTTTAACTCAGCATCGACAAAATATTTTGAGGCATGCTTGAGTGATCACGAGCAAAGTGGGAGTTTCCACTCCGACTCTGGAATGCGACTGCACTAAAATAACTGTAGGATAGGTTGTGATGTAGACAAGTAGCCAGGGGAAACCCTAAGATCCCTTTGAGATAACTAGAGGTTTTGTAAGCCTAAATGAGGCTGGCTATAGGGTAGATAGCTACAAATTAGAGAACCGCAAGTTAGTAGGAAATTTCATTTTTCAGTTGTTTTTTATTTCAGTTGTAAGCATTTTTCACTTATGAAGATAACATAGGAACAATTGACCCAATGTATGGTGTGGACATTGTTTTGCAATTCTCTATTATTTTGTCTTCATGAATGAATGAATGAATGAATTCTGTCACGAGTAGATGAACTGTGAATGTTAGGATAAGTTTCAATTGTTTCTCTTCTGTTGAAGTAGTGCAAAGTGTGAACACAGAACGCAGGGAGTGCGTTAACGGGATCTATTTCAATTCCAAATATCAGAAGAGATAACATGAACTTTCCCTTTGCAAGGAGTGAAAAGAGACTGGTGCAAGGTGTGCACAGTCATCTGCAAGAACCCAATACCTTGCATAAATATTTGGTGCAAGGACTGCACAGATCCAAGATTTGACTAAGTGTCGAAGAAACTTTGCAAGAAGTGGAAGGAACATAAAAGGAGAACATCAAGAGGGCGAGAGGAGTTTCTCTTCGAGAAATCCTTAGGATATGAGTTATCTAAATCCCTGAGATGCAAGGAGTGTGCGGGAAATTGAAGTCTTCACAAGACCAAGCTCAGGAGGAATACCACTTCTCATAAGTGTTAATGAGATCCAAGAAACAGACTCACAGGAAGGACAAAGGTCGAAGCCTTTGAATCCTTCAAAACTCTTCTAATTTTGAAGAAAGTGTAAGTTTAGGGGGAAGGATCTGGACCGTCCGATCATTGTCCAGACAACGAGGAGAAAGTGTAGAGGAGGAAATATCTTAACTGTTCGGTCTGAGCGCAAAGGAATCGTAACTTCCTGATCAAGGTAAAGTGCACTAACGATAAGCTTTGAAAGTACATAGGGGAAGTGGGGTTGCAAAATTATGAAATCATTGAAACCATCCATCAAGGGGGACATGTGGCGAGAGGTCAGCATTTCACTGACTCATGACTCAAAGAAGTCAAGGGCATAGTTGTAAGAGCTCGCGAATCGTGAAATCATGATTTGATATGAGCCATCGAATCAAGGAGAGATCTGGACCGTTGGTCACCCAGGGAGATATCGGGAGAAGGGAGGTGAACAATCCTCCAACTTCGTGAAACACAAAGTTTCGATATGCGAAAAGGAGATCAGGACCGTTAGATCATGGGGATTGTGGACCATTGATCTAGCGAGTGGAACTTGCAAGTTTAGGGTTTGGGAGGATGAGTAAGTGGACTTTGTGAGATGCAAAGTCATGAAGCGCTCGAAATATTGGCCCCAGTTCATAGCAAAGGGTCACATTGGTGAAGGAGAATAGAGGGGCTAGTACGTGCTAGGCTCCTATCAGGATTTTGAAGGTCAAGAGAGTCGTGGTGACTCACATGCAAGGACTTGACACACGAAATCGCTAAATTCCTTTGGAGTTAGGCAAGTGGTCATAGCCATGGTTGCAAGAAGGAAGGGGCTTATCCAGAGGAGAGGCAATGCCCAGTTGGCATGGAAGTTGAACAAGGCTTAGGAGAGAACCTGCAGGTCCCATATGACCTGCACATTTGGAGAAAGGACCTGTGTAAGTGGGTTTGGGGTTTAGCAGAGACCTAGAGAGTCAATCAGACTTAGTTTCTTGATCGATCCTAGACCAGGAGGTCACGCAACCCTTAGGAGAGAAGGGGGTTCTGAATCAACATACAAAGAAATATTAACTCACCATGGAGTTTCAATAAACTTCATGGTTTGAAATGTATTCTATAGGTCTTGAGAAAAGAAAAAAGAGTGGGATATTGGGAGTAGAACAAAGGAAGTATAAGAAAAAAGGGTTGGGAATTTTTCATGCTTCAACACTATATTAGGGTTTGGGTTTTGGACCATTTAGAATCTTCTTAGAAATCCCACACATGACTAGTTCCACATGTGTGAGTAATGGGCATTGATGTGGCATCCACTTGATACGATGGTGGTCAAAAACTTATGTCAACTAGTAGGAGGCCTAATTTCCTCATACATACTCTAACTTAGGTGATGTTTATTCCATTGGAAATCTCTTGACATGGAGAACAACATCAAAGAGTTGTGAAATTTGTTTGCAAATATTTGACCCTAAAAATGGATATTTAGTGACCCAAATGGGCTTCAAACTTTCCATGACCCTAAATAACCAAAATGGGACATGTTCATAAACTGGTTCCTACAAGTCAATAGCTCCAATTTTCCCACTCAAAAAGTACCAAAATATATCATAAACTATGTAGTGATCCATTTCAAATCACACCTCTCTATTTTGTCCAGAATTTGGTCCCGAAAATATTTTACAAAAGTAGGTGAGGAAATTATTTCTCTACCTTATCCCTAGAGTACCATTTGGCCATCCCTAGAAGTTGTCCTTTTGAATCAACCTACTAGATTTCATGTTTCCCCTGTCTAGTTGTTTTAGAATTCTCTTGCAAAATTATATCCTTTTCTAACTCTACATTAGTTTCTAGTGCTAATTCCTCTGTGCCAGGTAATAATTTCCTACCATTTTCTTGTTCTAACTTGGAAGGAATAAGGAGTTTCAAATTTTACGCATTCACTATTCATTGAATGCACATATATGGAGGTAGACTTAGTTTGTAATAATTATCACCTACCTTCTCTAACACTTCAAAAGGACCATACAACAAATCTATGATTTTATTACCAACAAATTGTAACCTCTCTTTATTTAGATGAAACAAACTTAGTCTCCTATTTTGAATTTCTTTTCAATTCTATGTTGGTCATGCTAGGCCTTGTAATTTTCTTGTAACTTCTGTAATGTCTCCTATACTTGCAAATGGATCTACCTAATATTGTCAATGAATATTTTATCCTTCAATATTTCTCCTCTAGTGTCTTCCCTCACTCCTCCATGTTGTCCATATACAACATCTAAAGGAAAATATGGAAAAAATTCAAAGCAATTTTAAAAAGGGGACTTACTGGTGCAAGTGTGGACTACATTATTATAAGAGTGTTGGATATAGATCAAATTTTCATATTGGATCCTTGGATGATTCTGATTGTAAACCCTCAAATATTGAACCAATGTCCTATTCATTACTTCTATTTTCCCATCTGTTTATGGATGGAAATTTGTAGATATCCTCAACTTGGTGTCCATTTTATGCTAAAGTGTAGTCCAAAAGGCACTATGAAAATATGGTATATCTCCATTTGATATGATTCTCCTTGGTATTCCAAAGTGCATCGACTTTTTTTCAAAGAAGATGATTGTAGCATCTTGTCCCTTGATGATCCTTTTACAGGGCATGATAATGCACATATTAGTGAATCTGTCTATTACCAGAAACAAATAGTCATGTCCCCACCTAGTTATTGGAAAACTAGCCACAAAATCCATGTAGATGATCTCCCATGGTCTAGTAGGCATATCTAAGGGGAGGTATAGACCTTTCTTCCAATTAATTTGTTAGTTGGGACAAAAAAGTATGCATCCTCTAATAAAAAAAAGCTACATATTCATGCATTCTAGGTCAATACACATACCTTTGTAAGTTGTCCATTGTTTCCCCAAAATTACATGGAACTTTGGAGGAGTGCGCCTCTATGATAAGTTGCAATATTTCTCCTTTAGGAACACAAAGATTATCTAGTTTGTAGAGAAACCCATCCTATAAATGGTAGTCAACCTAGCTATCACCTTCTTCTTCATGAAATTTCCCTTGTAGCCACTGAAATACCTCCTTCAAGTCCAAGGATGATTTTAGAGTCTAAATTTTGCTCATGGGCAAATTTTCCATGGTTTTTCCAAAAATGAGATTCGCTATTTTAAAAATGATTCACCCAAATTCTATAGGATAAAATTATTTTACCTTAAAAATCGACAAAAAATTATAAAAACTATATAAAATACTTAGAAATTTGAATATGTTTACAAAAATATTGCCAAACATTTATAGTTGACATATGAAGGATTAGTAAGGTTCGCCAAGATTTCTACATTTTAAAATAAATTTCCATCCTTAAAATCATCCCTATGAATCAATTCCTCATCTTTAGTATATTCCTCCTTGTATACATTATGGGTGAAAGGGTCCATGTGCATAAGAGTACCCAAAGTAGTGATATTGTGTGTGGGTGGCCTTGAAATCATGCATGTCAAAGTTTTAGTATTACCATTCTTAGACTTGGTGATAGGATGAACTTACTAAAATAATCCCATCCATTCATAATGTCTTGTTTGTTGAAGCTTACTCTAGGCTTGTACATATTGCAGTGGTTGGTGATAAGTGTAGATGATGATCTCCTTTCCCATTAGATCATGCTTCCATTTCTCAAAATCTTTCACCAAAATGTATATCACATTTTCATATGTGGGCTATTTCAAGAATTCACCATGAAACATTTTAGAATGATATCGTATTGGATTACCTCCTTGCATCAAGACTATTTACTTAACCTATCCACTTGCGATTGTCTCCACTTTGAAGGGCTTATGAAAGTTGGTCAATGCAAGAACTGATGCATAATTAATCTTTCATTTCAATTCTCCAAAAGNTAAAATATTGAGGGTGATATTATTCAGATATTTATAGTCGATGCAAATTCTCCAAGTCCCATCAATGATGGGAAGACCTTTATAATTAATGCATAGAAAGGTAAATCCAAGATCTCTTTAGTAAGTGCCAACCAATCCAAGAAACTGATCAACTCAAGTATGAGGTTCCTACTGCTCTTTTAGAGATATTCAACAAGGAGATGAATTAGTGAATAAATCTTGGAGGGATGCAATAAAGAGAATAAACACCAATTGGAGGAGATTTTGTAAGTGTATAGAGAAGTGTTACAACAACCTAAAGAGTTACCACATAAGAGGGAGGTGGAGAATGAGATACACTTGTTTCTTGAATCTCCATTTCCAAATATAGTACTATATAGACAATCCATAATGGAAGTGGATGAAGTGAAGAGACAATTGCAACAAATATTGGACCAGGGAGTAATTTGACCAAGTGTCCCATCTTATGGGTCACCTACCATCATAGAACATCCACATTTGTCTTCTTGACCTGGATCATGATATGTAGGAGTTTATTCATCTTATTATATTCCTTAAAATAGAGGCTACTCAGGTCTGTGTCCTTATATAAGGTAGTAAAAACAATATTTTCATCTACATATAAGTTTCCCTCTACCTAGCTACCTAAATCCACAACTAGCACATTCTTCTTCTTGCCTCCCTTTTTTGGGTCTTTGGATTCAACTATGGATGTAGCTTCCAACACTTATCTTCAATATGACTATTGATATTACAATGGTTTTAGTGGGTGCATAGATCCTTGCACTAATATATAATGGATATTGTTAGTTATTGGGGGATCACCCTCTAATATAAGAGATTATGTGTGGCTTTTCCACCAATCTTGGGAATGGATCTCTAATTTCCATAAGTAAAATTATGTATTTTTCCCTTCTAATATGTTATGTACATTAAAATAGATTTATAATAATTACAACCACCTATTAAACTTTATAGCATTTATCTCATCGTAATAGTGTTTGATGTCCACTTTTCTTTCGACTTTGAACATGGATTGGGAAGATGTGATGCTAGAACTTATTCTATCTTTGTTTGGCTCCTTTTCTAGATATTTTTTTGGTCTTTCTTTATCTTTAGATATCTTGTTAGAGATATATTTTGATTTAGAGAAACCAAACTCCCTAAAAGGTCCAAACTTGTTCTCTAGAGCTGCCATACAAACCACTATCTTGTGAGAGATGTTAGATAAATGTCCTTCCATATTTGTGAATCTCTCCCTTGAGTCATCCCTTGGATTGTTACTCTACTCATTTGCCATGTATAGTATTTAAATTTTATTTATTTAAGCCTATATATGGATCTTGAAAGTTCCCACAAAACCCCCAAAGAAAACTACTTTTATACCAATGTGATTTGTAAACTTCCATGGATATTCCAATCGAATAGTTCATCACAATAGATCTTACAAGTTTCTACAAAATCTATATTATGAATTATTTACTTATTTTTATCATTTAATATTACACGTGTAATGCTCAAATTAATGAGATAAATCAAGAATGAAATAAAATAAGTTAAAACAATAAACACCACACCATCCACATAATGAACACAAGTGTACCCTAGGAAAACTAGTATAGGAAAACCCATCCAAAAGGTGAGTACTATGCCTTTTTATTTTCTTCTCAGATATGAAATACAAATATAAAGAAAGATTAACTCACTTTGGAGTTGATACACTATGGCCTAAAAGGGATACTCCAAGTTCTTGTACTTCCTCCATTCTACTCACAATATCCCACTCCTCTTTCTCTTTTAATCTATGGAACAAAAACTCAAAACATAGAAAAACCGAACCCCTTCCTTTCATAGCAGCCTAGTATTTATCATGTCATGGTAGTTTTCTAGGGTTACAGTTATGTTTTTTTCATGCCTTAACACTTGATTATGGTTAGGGTTTTGGACCCTCTATAATCTTCTTGAAATTCCACATGTGATTAGCTCCACTTGTGTGAGTAATGGGAGATATCATGGAATCCACTCAATACCAAAATGGTCAAAAGAATAGGTTAAATTATAGGGGTCATAAATTACTCATATAGACTCCAATTGAGGTGATATTTGTGATGTTGTAAATCTCTTGATGTGAAAAACATCTTCAAAGGCTTCATAACTTTGTTAAAAAAGTTTTGACCACCGAAATCATTGTTTAATGCCCAATATGGGCTCCAAAATTTTCAAGGCCTCAAATAACCACAATAATATGTGCCCCTAAAATGGGCTCTACAAGTCAATAGCTCCATTTTTCTACTCANTAAAATATTGAGGGTGATATTATTCAGATATTTATAGTCGATGCAAATTCTCCAAGTCCCATCAATGATGGGAAGACCTTTATAATTAATGCATAGAAAGGTAAATCCAAGATCTCTTTAGTAAGTGCCAACCAATCCAAGAAACTGATCAACTCAAGTATGAGGTTCCTACTGCTCTTTTAGAGATATTCAACAAGGAGATGAATTAGTGAATAAATCTTGGAGGGATGCAATAAAGAGAATAAACACCAATTGGAGGAGATTTTGTAAGTGTATAGAGAAGTGTTACAACAACCTAAAGAGTTACCACATAAGAGGGAGGTGGAGAATGAGATACACTTGTTTCTTGAATCTCCATTTCCAAATATAGTACTATATAGACAATCCATAATGGAAGTGGATGAAGTGAAGAGACAATTGCAACAAATATTGGACCAGGGAGTAATTTGACCAAGTGTCCCATCTTATGGGTCACCTACCATCATAGAACATCCACATTTGTCTTCTTGACCTGGATCATGATATGTAGGAGTTTATTCATCTTATTATATTCCTTAAAATAGAGGCTACTCAGGTCTGTGTCCTTATATAAGGTAGTAAAAACAATATTTTCATCTACATATAAGTTTCCCTCTACCTAGCTACCTAAATCCACAACTAGCACATTCTTCTTCTTGCCTCCCTTTTTTGGGTCTTTGGATTCAACTATGGATGTAGCTTCCAACACTTATCTTCAATATGACTATTGATATTACAATGGTTTTAGTGGGTGCATAGATCCTTGCACTAATATATAATGGATATTGTTAGTTATTGGGGGATCACCCTCTAATATAAGAGATTATGTGTGGCTTTTCCACCAATCTTGGGAATGGATCTCTAATTTCCATAAGTAAAATTATGTATTTTTCCCTTCTAATATGTTATGTACATTAAAATAGATTTATAATAATTACAACCACCTATTAAACTTTATAGCATTTATCTCATCGTAATAGTGTTTGATGTCCACTTTTCTTTCGACTTTGAACATGGATTGGGAAGATGTGATGCTAGAACTTATTCTATCTTTGTTTGGCTCCTTTTCTAGATATTTTTTTGGTCTTTCTTTATCTTTAGATATCTTGTTAGAGATATATTTTGATTTAGAGAAACCAAACTCCCTAAAAGGTCCAAACTTGTTCTCTAGAGCTGCCATACAAACCACTATCTTGTGAGAGATGTTAGATAAATGTCCTTCCATATTTGTGAATCTCTCCCTTGAGTCATCCCTTGGATTGTTACTCTACTCATTTGCCATGTATAGTATTTAAATTTTATTTATTTAAGCCTATATATGGATCTTGAAAGTTCCCACAAAACCCCCAAAGAAAACTACTTTTATACCAATGTGATTTGTAAACTTCCATGGATATTCCAATCGAATAGTTCATCACAATAGATCTTACAAGTTTCTACAAAATCTATATTATGAATTATTTACTTATTTTTATCATTTAATATTACACGTGTAATGCTCAAATTAATGAGATAAATCAAGAATGAAATAAAATAAGTTAAAACAATAAACACCACACCATCCACATAATGAACACAAGTGTACCCTAGGAAAACTAGTATAGGAAAACCCATCCAAAAGGTGAGTACTATGCCTTTTTATTTTCTTCTCATATATGAAATACAAATATAAAGAAAGATTAACTCACTTTGGAGTTGATACACTATGGCCTAAAAGGCTTACTCCAAGTTCTTGTACTTCCTCCATTCTACTCACAATATCCCACTCCTCTTTCTCTTTTAATCTATGGAACAAAAACTCAAAACATAGAAAAATGGAACCCCTTCTTTTCATAGCAGCCTAGTATTTATCATGTCATGGTAGTTTTCTAGGGTTACAGTTATGTTTTTTTCATGCCTTAACACTTGATTATGGTTAGGGTTTTGGACCCTCTATAATCTGCTTGAAATTCCACATGTGATTAGCTCCACTTGTGTGAGTAATGGGAGATATCATGGAATCCACTCAATACCAAAATGGTCAAAAGAATAGGTTAAATTATAGGGGTCATAAATTAATCATATAGACTCCAATTGAGGTGATATTTGTGATGTTGTAAATCTATTGATGTGAAAAACATCTTCAAAGGATTCATAACTTTGTTAAAAAAGTTTTGACCACCAAAATCATTGTTTAATGCCCAATATGGGCTCCAAAATTTTCAAGGCCTCAAATAACCACAATAATATGTGCCCCTAAAATGGGCTCTACAAGTCAATAGCTCCATTTTTCTACTCATAAAGTACCAAGACAAATTATATAGTGATCCATTTTGGATCAACTAGCTTGTATGAGGCAAATTTAATAGGGTGGAAACTTAGGATGACAAGGAAGACATTTTTCTTGTCTAAATTACACACTTAGAAGGATGCATGGAATGCATTGAAATTGATACTTGAGCATTATGATCCCAAAAATTTCAAGTATAAAGATTCATTATGGTTGTGGTTTTAACGTCCCCACTATAATCCTTAGTTTAATTAGTGCTTGATGTAGATACATGTGTGGTTACGACCAAACAATGTATATGAAAAATGTATTTATAAGTTTTAATAAAAAAAAAGTGATTCCAAATGCTAGGGGATATGGACATATATGGGGCATGAATCAATCTAAAAGAGAGGGGAGGGTCTAGGAGAATGTCTAAGATAGGGGTCCAAGGGGGAATTACCCATGTCTATTAATTCAACTTATTTCCTAAATTTTCTATTGGTATATGAACCTTCTAATTTATGAATGAGTGTCCCCAAATCCAATTTGATCCAGGTGGATATTGGTGGCCACCCACCTTTTCTAGCTGGCTCAAAACAACTTTCTCGCAATTTTGATAATTTACTATTTTTAGCAGTTTTTCGGGTCTTGAACTTCTAGAGCCCTTTTGAGGACTTAAATGATGTTTTTTGGGGTATGTTGCTTTTGTGAAACTGTTGTAGTCCTTGGATAGATATTTCCAATGGGATATCATATTCCTAAAACGGAGATCGTATGAAAAAGTTATGACCCCAGGAAGTTGATGTACTGACTTACCCAAACAGGGCCCACATGACTTTTGGCGCTTCGTCTCCTAGGGTTAGGTTTTTGGATGTTTAGGGTTTTTGAAACTCCTGTTTATTGTAAAAAGGCCTTGAGAGCCTCATTGTAATCATCTTTTTTCAAATGAGCACAACCGTCACATATCTTCTTAGAGATAAGCCACCACCATTCTAACAAGCTTGTTTTCCGCTGCATTTTACAGTTTCAACTTATTTCCTTATTGAATAGAAAACCAATTTTACTGTATCTCTGTTATTTTGTGTTAAGCATATGGTAATAATATGTAGTCATTTTGTTCTTCTCATAAAATCTGGATCACAATCATTGAATGAATGTAAGAAGGTGGGTGTAACAAGTCACATCCCATAGATATTGGGAGCATGGGGGCTGAGTATAATTAGCTTGGGAAAGTGTGTGAGTCAAACAAACAATCCAAAGGGAGGAAATTCATATGGGATGTGAAAACAATTTAGACAGTCAATGTTTTTGATGAACAACAAGTAGAGAGCAGAAAATAAGAGCTTGGATTCAGAGAAACCATGGAGGGATAATTATGGAGCATGTTGGAGCATTTTTGGAGCGATTTGAAGAAAAATATTGAAGAGATGGGTTGTGAGGCATGAAGAGTGAACTCCTGTGTGAGTTTCTTTGTAACAACATATGTTTTTTTGGTAGTTTTCATGGTAGTGAGTTCCCTTGAGTTCCCAATAGAGAGATTCATGGTTACCTGTTCCAGAGAGACGTCGATAAACAAATGGGACACTTGAGGGACTGAGATTAGTGAAGGGGTACATTCATTGGGTTGGACATGTTGAGAGGAAGAGAGCTAGTGGAAAATCATGATAGATGTAGGATAATACCAGTGTTGTAGGATTTCTAAGATGTGAGTGGAAAGTGAGAGAGAACCCTCTTTTGCAGATTTCTAGAGCCATCTTGGGGATGACTTGTTGTTTATATTTGGAACAAGTCTATGGTTGGGGGGAATGTCCATCCCAAGCAGTTGGTTGCACAAATGAATTAAAAATAAGTGTTTTATCTATTGTATGTGTTATATTTATGATTTAAGTTGTTGTGCATCCACCCTATGTTTTAAAAGGATTTATATGTTGTTGTATTTGAGTTTATTAGTTGCATTTCATATTTATTTTAGAATGTTGTAGATGCATTTAATTTATGGTAACAAAAAATAGTTAAATATGGTTGTAATTTGTAGCTGGTAAGCTATAGGAAATTAGTAAGCATACAAATTTCTAATTTATGTGTTTTTCGTAGTGTAATGGTCCTCAATTGCGTCGAAAAACATTAAATTATGGTATCAGAGCCTCTGGTTCAAACAATGGGATTGTATGGGTCGAGAACCGGTTTGAATTTGGTGAAATTCATTGTTATAGATTTCGGTCTGTGTGAATTTGGGGGAAAATGATGAAAAATGAGAGTGAGATCTCCCAAATTCGTGAGAAAATTCAAGTCAGATTTTCCTCGTAACCTTCGAAGAGAGGTTTAATGGCATCAATATGCAGAGTTGTAGAGTTGAAATTCAACTTGGAACATAGAATTTCACATTTTAATAACCATTGTAGAATTTGAGAGTTTGATGAATCAACGACATAGATCATGTTTGATCTCGATATTAATGACCCATATTCATCGTGAATAAATTTAAAAATTTATAATTTTCTTAGAGTTTTTCAAAGGGAGTAGATCAATGACCAAGATCTCTTTTTGGTGTTTGTAAAGGAAGATAATCAATGGTTTGGATTCATTTTCGGCTATTGGGAAGTTGGAGGTGATCTACAGTCATGATTTTATTTTGGAGCTTGGAAAATAGAGAAAATCAATGAACNAAATCATTGTTTAATGCCCAATATGGGCTCCAAAATTTTCAAGGCCTCAAATAACCACAATAATATGTGCCCCTAAAATGGGCTCTACAAGTCAATAGCTCCATTTTTCTACTCATAAAGTACCAAGACAAATTATATAGTGATCCATTTTGGATCAACTAGCTTGTATGAGGCAAATTTAATAGGGTGGAAACTTAGGATGACAAGGAAGACATTTTTCTTGTCTAAATTACACACTTAGAAGGATGCATGGAATGCATTGAAATTGATACTTGAGCATTATGATCCCAAAAATTTCAAGTATAAAGATTCATTATGGTTGTGGTTTTAACGTCCCCACTATAATCCTTAGTTTAATTAGTGCTTGATGTAGATACATGTGTGGTTACGACCAAACAATGTATATGAAAAATGTATTTATAAGTTTTAATAAAAAAAAAGTGATTCCAAATGCTAGGGGATATGGACATATATGGGGCATGAATCAATCTAAAAGAGAGGGGAGGGTCTAGGAGAATGTCTAAGATAGGGGTCCAAGGGGGAATTACCCATGTCTATTAATTCAACCTATTTTCTAAATTTTATATTGGTATATGAACCTTCTAATTTATGAATGAGTGTCCCCAAATCCAATTTGATCCAGGTGGATATTGGTGGCCACCGACCTTTTCTAGATGGCTCAAAACAACTTTCTCGCAATTTTGATAATTTACTAAATTTAGCAGTTTTTCGAGTCTTGAACTTCTAGAGCCCTTTTGAGGACTTAAACGATGTTTTTTGGGGTATGTTGCTTTTGTGAAAGTGTTGTAGTCCTTGGATAGATATTTCCAGTGGGATATCATATTCCTAAAATGGAGATCGTATGAAAAAGTTATGACCCCAGAAAGTTGATGTACTGACTTACCCAAACAGGGCCCACATGACTTTTGGCGCTTCGTCTCCTAGGGTTAGGTTTTTGGATGTTTAGGGTTTTTGAAACTCCTATTTATTGTAAAAAGGCCTTGAGAGCCTCATTGTAATCATATTTTTTCAAATGAGCACAACCGTCACATCTCTTCTTAGAGATAAGCCACCACCATTCTAACAAGCTTGTTTTCCGCTGCATTTTACAGTTTCAACTTATTTCCTTATTGAATAGAAAACCAATTTTACTGTATCTCTGTTATTTTGTGTTAAGCATATGGTAATAATATGTAGTCATTTTGTTCTTCTCATAAAATCTGGATCACAATCATTGAATGAATGTAAGAAGGTGGGTGTAACAAGTCACATCCCATAGATATTGGGAGCATGGGGGCTGAGTATAATTAGCTTGGGAAAGTGTGTGAGTCAAACAAACAATCCAAAGGGAGGAAATTCATATGGGATGTGAAAACAATTTAGACAGTCAATGTTTTTGATGAACAACAAGTAGAGAGCAGAAAATAAGAGCTTGGATTCAGAGAAACCATGGAGGGATAATTATGGAGCATGTTGGAGCATTTTTGGAGCGATTTGAAGAAAAATATTGAAGAGATGGGTTGTGAGGCATGAAGAGTGAACTCCTGTGTGAGTTTCTTTGTAACAACATATGTTTTTTTGGTAGTTTTCATGGTAGTGAGTTCCCTTGAGTTCCCAATAGAGAGATTCATGGTTACCTGTTCCAGAGAGACGTCGATAAACAAATGGGACACTTGAGGGACTGAGATTAGTGAAGGGGTACATTCATTGGGTTGGACATGTTGAGAGGAAGAGAGCTAGTGGAAAATCATGATAGATGTAGGATAATACCAGTGTTGTAGGATTTCTAAGATGTGAGTGGAAAGTGAGAGAGAACCCTCTTTTGCAGATTTCTAGAGCCATCTTGGGGATGACTTGTTGTTTATATTTGGAACAAGTCTATGGTTGGGGGGAATGTCCATCCCAAGCAGTTGGTTGCACAAATGAATTAAAAATAAGTGTTTTATCTATTGTATGTGTTATATTTATGATTTAAGTTGTTGTGCATCCACCCTATGTTTTAAAAGGATTTATATGTTGTTGTATTTGAGTTTATTAGTTGCATTTCATATTTATTTTAGAATGTTGTAGATGCATTTAATTTATGGTAACAAAAAATAGTTAAATATGGTTGTAATTTGTAGCTGGTAAGCTATAGGAAATTAGTAAGCATACAAATTTCTAATTTATGTGTTTTTCGTAGTGTAATGGTCCTCAATTGCGTCGAAAAACATTAAATTATGGTATCAGAGCCTCTGGTTCAAACAATGGGATTGTATGGGTCGAGAACCGGTTTGAATTTGGTGAAATTCATTGTTATAGATTTCGGTCTGTGTGAATTTGGGGGAAAATGATGAAAAATGAGAGTGAGATCTCCCAAATTCGTGAGAAAATTCAAGTCAGATTTTCCTCGTAACCTTCGAAGAGAGGTTTAATGGCATCAATATGCAGAGTTGTAGAGTTGAAATTCAACTTGGAACATAGAATTTCACATTTTAATAACCATTGTAGAATTTGAGAGTTTGATGAATCAACGACATAGATCATGTTTGATCTCGATATTAATGACCCATATTCATCGTGAATAAATTTAAAAATTTATAATTTTCTTAGAGTTTTTCAAAGGGAGTAGATCAATGACCAAGATCTCTTTTTGGTGTTTGTAAAGGAAGATAATCAATGGTTTGGATTCATTTTCGGCTATTGGGAAGTTGGAGGTGATCTACAGTCATGATTTTATTTTGGAGCTTGGAAAATAGAGAAAATCAATGAACAAGATATATTGGAAGAGTTGGGTAAAGTTTGATGGATCAATGGCTGAGATCATTTTGAATGATAGATCGACGGTCCAAATTCATCTAGGATTTGGTCAAAATTTCTAAGTGTTGGAGTTTTCCAAAAGAACTCATTGACGGTTAATGGTCAGATGGATGAGTTTGGTGAAGAGTTTGGTTCAACCAAAGGAAATATATGATAATAGATGGTCGATAATCAAGGATCAAATTTTTTTGGTGAAAGTTTCATGCATCCAAAGGAAACCATCGATCACCAATGATAGGGGGTCGAAAAAATTAGTGCGATGTTCAATTCTTCCAAGAGAAGTGGCTGATCACCGATGGAAGGAAAGAGGAGAGTGACATGTCATGCCATGTCATCATCTATGTGTCATGCCACGTTAGCATAATTTCCACGTTAGAAAAGAGATGGGTGATCTTTGATGGTCAAGGTTCGATGATATTTGTGGGAAATATTGGTTTTCCAAGAGAAATAATCGATGGTCGATGTCCGATGATTGGTCATCGGGGAGATCGATGAGCAAGTTGGTTTACAAAAAGAAATCGTTGATCATTGATGTAGTGTAAAAATCAATGGTCCAGATTGTTTTAAGTTGTAGATCGATGGTGGAAATTGATATGTGGGGTTTGGAAAGGATTAGAGGATCAACGACTCATATTTCACCCAATTTGAGACTGATGACTCAGATTTAAAGGCTATTATAACAATAAAACAATCAATTTTCTAAGATTTTTTCAGGATTTTTGAAGGTCTTAAACTTGTGGGGTGATTTTGAAGCCCTAAATGATGTTTTTAGGAAATCAAAATCCAAATCTTAAATAAAATAAATCAGAGAGAGATATTTAACAAGCTACAACATGCACAAAACATAGCTCATATGAGAAAGTTACAGTTGAAATAGTAAGTGTATAAAGTTTGGCATGCATTTATTTCCAGAGGGCATAACTCCTTGCTCAGTAGTCTGTTTAGGGCTCAAGAGATGTATATGGAAATATTATGAACCATCGAATACAAAAATGGATTCATATTTGGAATCTGGGAATGTAAAAAGGTGTAGTAAGAAAAATAAGACACTTGTATCATACATGGATAAAATGAGAAAAACATTCTAAACTTCTCCAAACCATAGCTTTCATCTCGGAGCTCATATTTGAGAAAACAAATAGTCACTAGAAAGGTATTGAAGATAAGAATACATATATACACCTAAAATTTTGAATTGGGTGATAAAATATTATCAGAAAATAATAAATTAAATTCTACAACAGTAAGTGAGTGGAAATTATAGCTTGTGAATGTTGTAACTTTTCTCTTAGAAATCAGAATGAGGCATGAGTACAACCATCAGAGAGTCATTTCAAAGATGAATGTGTCTAAGGATTCATATTTTGACTTAGTGCATTGTGTCCTCCATAATTTGAGATGAAGAATAACATGTATTCTGATTAATAAAATGATTTATAGTATGCATGTTCTAATGATAATTATTACATGCACATTTCTTGTAGAATTAGAGGTACATGAAAACAACTTTGGTTATTATATGAGGAATGGAATTATGGAATATTATTAGGGATCTTACAACCACGAGGAGGAGATTAGGGGTCTGCATGTTATCATGGGAAATGTTGAGACAAATTCAAATAGAAGAAGAGGTAGACATGATCCTGTAACTATTGATTAAGGTTGGTTGTCATTGATTTCAACCCTTGAAGAAATCCCCATAGCATAGAGGTTTGGGTAATGAACCCAAGTTTTTTTAATGTAAATATGACTCATGATAAGAAGTAAATATGGATGAACTCTAAAGTGGTCCCCTTATGGTGAAATCCCTCACAGGAAGTGTTAAGCCCTAATATTGGCTCATTACCACT
>JZKD02S0422542.1:281527-300200 GCA_000966675.3 Picea glauca | reverse complement strand
GAGGACGTTACAAATATGTGCCTGTATGCATCGCAATTTGACATGGTTAGACTAGACACATGCCTTGATTGTATGGGAGGATTTCCAGACTCAAGGATGTATGATGTCCCCACAAAATATTTGATATTGTCCACATTTTCATCAACGTTCATCATGTTGCACCTCTCATTGTCATCATTCGTGATTCCCTTCTATAGAATCATTGTCAGAACTATCTTGAGATTTGACATGGAACTTCCATTCTATAGAATTGTTGTCGTAACTATCTTCAAATTTGACATGGAACAGACAATCCATGTCAAATTTTGGTGCATGTCAAATGTGAAAAAAGTATCCATGTCAAATTTTGGTTCATACAAAAACATTTTGAAACAATTTCAACGTTGGCCCCATTCATAGGACAGTTTTTCCCATCATGTACTCTAGCCCTGGTACAATGTGATTTAATAGTTATTTCCTTTAAAATTCGACCGATCATAAAATTAAAATGAAACAAGGACGGGATGAGACGGTATATTAGAGTGGGTATGTGAGTGATATTTGAGTATAAAGATGAATGGATGGAATTCTCTTAGTTTCCAGAATAATTTATTCTCTTCTAAACAAGGCCAACCACATGAACGTGGAAGCTCATATGGCCCCTTCCCCCCTCACAATGCTCTCAAATCCCCAATACCCAATCTATAAAATAGAAAGCAAACAAAACAAACATATAAATCATGCATAGAAACTACCAAAACAAAAATGAAAAAAACTTAAAAGCATCTAATTAACCCACATAAAAAATTATTTAAAGAGAATAATTCATACCAATTAAAATATCTAGTTACATACCTCATTGACCAATGCAACATTTGTATCATCCTTCTTCTGTATCTTCTTATTGATCATCCAACTCGACATATGTATTATCATCTGGTTTAGAAACAATATTGAAAGGATTGATGATATAATCATCATCATCAATGTCATTTTCGAGCATATCTTCATCGATATGATCATCAAGAATTGGCGCATTATCTCCTACACTCAGTTCATCTTCTTTGTCTTCTTCATCTATCGACCCATATTCTTCCTGCTCTAGCTCTACATCATCTTCTTCATCTACAGTATACTTTACTGGCCTTCCTCTTGGATCATATCTAACAACAAATGACCAATCCCTCTTACCTGCAACATTTGAGTAAAAGACTTGTTCACATTGACATGGAAACACATTGCAGTCATTTTTTTTTTCAAAAAATATTTTTTTAATCATCGAAAATCCATTGGCATGTTGAATAATAGTTATTTCATCATCATGTTCATGCATTTTTAACCTATACCATTTGACATCGAACAAAACTAATCTGAAGGAATTAAAGTCACACTCAATTACATCATTCAAAAACCCATAGTATCTATTTTCAAATTCTCAAGGACGTCTATCACTCCTAGAAGAAACATTAGTGACCTGGAATACTACAGTTATTCCACTATCATAAGTTTTTATGGTTTCATCCAACTATTTGATGTGAAATTTACGACCATTGCACCACATAGCCTTGTGGTGTTTCAACTGCAATATGCCAGACATGTAAAATATGCATTGTCAATTAATAATAAACAAATTTATATAACTTGGAAAGTATAATATGAGAAAAGAATACCTACAGTAACATTAATATAATATAAAATAACTGAATAAAATGGGTGAATTTTCTTTCCTTTCCATCTTTCAAACAATATGCTAAATCTATTTCCCTTTGCGTAACATCGAGATCTCCATTACAAGGAGCTTATCTAACCAATTCAGATAGTTCTTTCTATGATAACCTACCTCCATGATGTTCTTTACATCTATCAATCCATGCCTTCATCCAGTTAAGATTGTTTGCACTATATAAATGTACTGCATCCCAATCTTGAGCAACTCAACTACATACCTCATGTATTTTCCAAGATCATATATAATTTTTTGGTGTTGTTGTCAAAGTCATTTGGGAGAGATAGAGGTAGAACATACTGTAACAATAAAAATGAATCGTTACTTGTTCAAAACTAGACAAAAAAGTAAAAATATAAAAGAATGTATATGACCAATATATAAATATGAATACTAAAATGATTAATTACCTTAATGAAGGTCTGTCAATCATGTGTTTTTACCCCACCAAATTCACCTTTCTTCGTTAAGATATTCTTTATGTTTGAACAAAAACCTGTGGGAAATTTGATTTTTTGAATGACCTCTTTTACACCATTGCTTTGCTGCTCTATTAATAACCATGGAAGGTTATTTTGGTATCCATCATTATTTGATCAGATCACACTTTGCATTGCATGATTTCCTTCCCAAATGTCATTACAAATTTTGACAATTTTTTCTTTATCCCTCCTGCCATATATGATTTGCCATAATGTTTCTGTCACATTCTTCCCGATATGCATTGTATCAAATAAATGAACTATTTTTAAGTCCTTATAGTAATGTAACCTCATGAATTGAGTAGGATAACATTTCATTCCTTGTGGAATCCCATTATTACTACCTTCACGTCGATGAAATTGATGAAGCATAAAAAAAATCAGAACACTGTTTATCAAATGCGGTAAAATAAAATGAATAATTAAAAAAAAAATTCAAAACATGATTCCATTTATGATACATAAACAAAATGCGTACCTCAAGGATTAATTTTGTCATATGCCAACTTCTATAGGCGAGGTTTCATTCTTTGTGGTTTTAGTCCAGTCTCTTGTTTCCCACTAAAAATATTTTTTTCAGTAGTACGATACTTATGGTTCTAAGAGAGGAAGTGTATATACTCATCAAACACATCCTTTCCTAAACTTTTTGACCGACAATATTTCATCTTAGGACCACAAACTGGACATGCAAATTTACCCTTTGTTTGAAGAACTGCAACAAATGGATTAATGTGAATTATTAATATACAAAATGATTATTTAAACATCATGCATGATATGTTATATTAATTATATATTATTCAAGAATGTAATATGGAACATTACATTCCACAAAAATGTGTTAGTCCTAGGGCATCATGAATTGCCCATAAAATTATTCCACGACATTGAAATCTCTTCTGTCCAATTGGTTTAGGGATGTCATACATAGTGATTCCCTCCCATAACTTTAGTAGCTCGTCGATAAGAGGCTTGATATACACATTCATATCTTTAACTTGGTACTTACCTAATTGTTTGAAATTACATGAAATTACTACCATGGTATGTATATATACCTACATACATAAATAAAAGATGTTATGAAAAAAAGGAGAAAAATGAAAAAAATGAATTTGAAAAATTAATGTAAACAAATACTTCTTTATTGACATCCAAGGAGGAATGTTATTGTTGATCAAAAAAATAGGCCACACTAAGCAAACAAATTGAATCTCTCCAAATGGATTAACAACGTTAGTTGCCAATGAAAGCTTAACATTGCGAGTTTCATCTGTAAATTATGGTCATTTTGCAGAAATTTCCTTAAATGAACAACCATCTGCAGACATCGGAAGAACACCATATTCAATTCTCTTTCATGCATGGTAATCCATAAAATGTGCTATGATTTGGCACCTGAACAGTCATTGCAAACGTGGAATTATGGGAATATTCTTGAGAACCTTTTCAGGTACCATTTTTGTTACTTGATCAGTTCGATATCTACTGATACCACATTCCAGACATTTTATTGTTGATGCATGTTGTCCATAATATATAATATGATCTTCAGGACATGCATTTATACTTTGATACTCCATTCCAATGTCTTTCATAATGGCATGTAAATCTCGATATGTGAGAGGTAAAATATTTGAAGAGGGTAATAGAAATTGACCTTACAATCTAAAACATAAAAAATAAATAGTTAATATAAATAATAGTAATTGTAAATATTTCATTTTTATTTTGCACATTAATTAACACTAAAAAAATGGGGAAAAGTCAACATTTATGTAGATGTGATGAAACATATTACATACCTTAGGATCTATTTCATACAAGTGTTCGGAAAATGATTCACAACTTTCAAGTTCACTAACAACAATGTAGTGGAGAGAAGATTTGTTCTTGACCCTTTATAAATTTGTTTGTTTTCCTTTTCAATCAGATGTTCATCATCAATAACATCACTATTGTCCCCATGATCCTCATCTGGATGAATGAATAAGTCTTGGATCATTTGATTTGTCCCATCATCTTGAACTATGTTATTATTGTCATCTACTTCCATGGTATCATTAACTTGATCTTCATTGTCTTCTTCAAGTTCTTCATCTTGTACTACAACATCATTTTTTCTACTACTTGGTGCTTTGTGCATAAAGTTAGGGGGTAAATCTAACTTTATAATTACAAACAATCATGAAAAATTAGTGCATGTATAAAACAATATAAAATTTTGAGAATACGATAAATATTAAAATAGATAATGAATGTGTATATAGCTAATTACCATGGGATGATATTCATTTGATCCCCCATCCATGTGCCAATATTTCCTACAATGTTTTTTAGATGTTTCTATTAAAATTCTTTTAGGATGTCTAGTACAACAATTTTTGCAAGGGAAATAACATTTATCATCACCCTTTTCACCCTCTTTAATTATTTTCCCAACTCTAATGTTTTCTGACATTCTTCCCCACAGACATATACTGAAAAAAATACATGTTTTTTGTTCTCCAAGAATATCAGATTATACCCTTTTTGAAGTGTCGTTGTTATAGAAAACTTGTCTCAACATCTGTAAAATGAAAACTATTTAAATATTTTATAACGTCGCAATTCCAACAAAAGTTGACCAAGTCATAGTTGACTTGGTCAAATAATAGGTGATCATTGGGATGGGGAAAACCTAGTTTCCATAATGTCACAAGTGTGACAACTATTTTACCAACATCGCAAGAGATACGAAAAATCCGATGGCATCGCAATCACGATGTCGTCACAACAATGACATGTGTTTGTATTACGTCGCAAGAGCGACGTTATAAGGCAATATGGAGAAAAAAAATTAAAATTTCCTCTATTTTTTTATAGTATGGCCAATTTTGTCCATAAAGTTGCAAATAGAATGTCGAAATTTTTCCAATATGTACTAGTGAAGGTTTCTCAAGGATTTACAACACCCACTATCCCAACAATAGGGAAACCTATTCCCAACATTTCTGTCACCTACAGAGAATGCTCCACAAGCTTGAAAACATGCTTCTTCAGTGCAAACCACCAAGGATTCATTGTGTAACCATAATCTTCAACTTACATTTTATATCCAAGGTATGATGATGGAATGATTGAGTGAATAATTAAATGAATTGGAATTACAATAATTTCCCAACATTATATTTTCATGTACCTATCTTGACACTTGTCACTCTAGAAATTACCCTTGACTCCTCTTGGTTATTTGTTCACTTTCCTTAGGAAATTAGGATAAAATTATTTCATAGAGCTTATGAATTAGGAACAATATTGTTTTATTCCTTGGATTAATCCCCCCTTGAATTAGCCCCTTTTCTCAATCCCTTAGCCCACTTTTTGATGCAGGAGCATCGCTAGCAAAGCATGAGTGGAAGACAGCTCAGTGCACTAACGTGCATTTTGAAGTAATAATTTTGAATTAAAGGAGGTGTATCATGCAAACATCAAACAATATTTAAATTTAAGAACTTCTTAAATGTTTTGGAGCTAGACGATCATGTGAGAGCGATGAAGGATGTATTTTCTTTAATGAAGTTGTGTGCAGTACAAATTCGATGTGTTGATATTATCTATCTGTCACAAACATTTATTGTAATAAATCATAAGTAGTTGAATGTTTTTATTTCAATAGGATAACATTAAGGTATCTTGAAGGGAAATATCAATGGGTTCATGTTGTATAAATAAATGTGTTGTTACTGATATGAAGTTGTTGGCACTTTAGTTGTTGATAGTTTTTGCAATTCAGTCGATTGGTGTTGAAAAGTATTGTAGCTGAGAGTTGTTGAGAGATGTTGGAGATCATTGTATGAGTCCATGCACAGAACAGTTGAATGAATATAATAGAGGATCATTATCCCAAATGTTTGGTGTTTTGTGTCTATCTGAATGAATGAATGGTAGGATTTTTGTTATTTACAATTATTTGTTATTTCTTGTTCTTATGTTATGAATGAATTTACATGGTTGAATGTATGAATCTATGAGTATTTAGATAAGTTTAAATTGTTTATCTTCTACAAGCGAGTGTAAGGTGTGCATAGTGTCTGCAAGGTGTGCATTGAGAGAGTCTATTTTGACTCAGAAGCTCAGAAGAGATAACATGAAACTTATATGTGCTAGGAGTTCATAAGTTGTCGCAAGGTGTGCACAGAGGTGATACTTGCTTAAGTATCGAAGGAATCATTTTGATATGGTAAAAGTGTTGAGGAGAAACAAGTCTAAGAAACATAACTTGGATCCTTTTATGTAGAAAGTGCATGTTGTCCACAAGGAGTGCATTGACAAAGTATTTTTACTCACAAGATCAGTAGTAGTAGCTCAAGTGTGTTTGCAGAGAAATACTAGTAACTATTGCAAGGTGTGCGCATTCATCCACAAAATAAGTTAAGCTATGGAAGAAAAAGAAGTTGTTGTAGGGAGTGAATAGGGGAAGTTTCTACTAAGTGTCAAAGAGATATGCTCTAAAGAGAAAAATATTGAAGGAAGAACAAGCTCAGGAGGGAGAGAGATGATGATCCTTCAATAGTGTGGAACCTGTTGAAGATTCTCCAAATCAATGAGTAAGATCCATCTAGGAGGGAGTGAAATCATTCTAGACCATCAGATATGGGAGAGTTGCATAGAGGATAAACGTGAATCATGTCGGTACTTCATGGTTCAAAAGTGTAGAAGTGTTGTAACAAGTGGGTTTGCAAATTCGGTCAGCGATCCTAGTCATTGGATGCGAGGAGGATACGTGGCAGTGGATTATGCAGGCTGGGAGACAGAGTTTTGGATTTTGTTGAGCAATTGAAATTTTTGTGAAGTCGCGAAGGACGAAACAAAGATGGAGCATATTTTGGTAGAAAGTGTTTCGGAAGGAAATGAGGCCAGAGGTTGCAATATTGTCGAAGCTGTAGTTATGAAGAGAGATGGCTCGTGGTCATAGTCATGGTCACATTGGAAAAGGAGTCTAGCATGAGAGCTAGTACTAGCGAATTGATGTTTCCATAAGCGCCAGAGAGCAGGGTTGCAGGTAATTTGATCATGTAGGTAACATCAAAGGGAACTTCATGTTATTTATTCAGGGTCTATTCGGCTCAGGTAAATTGAATATCCTTGATTGGGAGTTCACAGAATCCCGAGGAGGGAAGAGGGGCTGCATCAAGTGGTATTGGAGCCTGATTTTAATTTTCGGTAGCATGCAGGAGACAAAGAAAATAGTTTGATACCATCAAGTGGTATCAAAGTAACAATTTTCTTGCATACAGAAGGAAAAGGTGAAAATAAGTAGTTTGATAACATCAAGTGGTATCAGATACACTGAGTGGTAGTTGTGCAAAATAAAAAGTTCAACAAAATTCCTCCTATAAGATGTACAGAGACACCTGTAGAAGATAGAGCTATGAAAAGGGATATAAGAGAACTTCAAGCAAGGTTAGATTCCATGGAGATGGCACAAAGGATAGCACCTAATGATGGAGACATCAGTGATGCAGAGACCAAATAAGTGGAAGTTGAAGAACCTGTAGCAGAGGATGTTTTGGAAGATTGCTTGTTGAAAGCAGTTATTAAGTTAGGAGCTAAAGCGAAGATATACATCCCAATGTATGAAGGAAATTTGGATGAGGAGGAATTTTGGGATTGGATAAGATCCATGGACAAGTATTTCGACTATGAATATGTCGATGAGGAGAAAAGGGTGAAGCACATTGTCACCAAATTAAAAGGAAATGTGGTGTTGTGGTGGGATGAATTGGAGGCTGACAGAAGATGCAAAGGTAAGAAAAACATTAAGAGTTGGGATACAATGGTAGCCAATCTAAAGGCTAAATTCATACCCAAGGATTACCAGATAAATTTGTTCAAGAAGTTGTAGAACCAGAGACATAAAAAAATGACTATGAAAGAGTACAAAGAGGGGTTCTACAAACTGAACATCAGGGCTAGACAAAGAGAAAAGGATGATGAAAATGTTGTTAGGTATATTAATGGCCTAAGATATGAAATCCAGGATGAAATCATGATGATGATAGTAAGAACAATGGAGGATACTTATCAGATTGCGCTAAAGACAAAGGAGAATTTGGCCAGAAAGAAGAGCCAACAAAGAAGAGGAAGAATTACAAACATAGGCAAGGGAATTGCCCATGATAAGGAATGAAAGCCCAAGGTTGAGAATGAAAAATCCCATAGTCACTCTGAAAGAGGAGGAAGTTCCCGAGGGAGATAGAATGGTGGAAGAAACGTTTTTCCTCAAGGAAGAGGAAGAGGCATAGGAGTATAAGTGAAGTGTTATGCATGTGGAAATATGGGACACATGTCTTGGGAATGCCTTGAGAGAAAGAAAGAATGAGGAGGTGAGGCTCAAATTTCGAAAGAACGGAAGAGGAATGTTGAAGTAGAAAGTGCAGAATATGGGATATATTTGGTGACAAAGAAGGTTCTTTTGAAGCAAGAGCTAGAGGTTGAAAAACCAATGCAGAGGAACAATTTGTTCAGAACAACTTGCAAGACTAAGGATAGAGTTTGCAAGGTGATAATTGATAGTGAGAGCACTAATAACTTAGTATCCACAGATATGGTGGAGAAATTGGAGCTGGAGACAACTACACATCTGACATCATACAAAGTCTCATCGATGCAGAAAGGTCATCAGGTAATGGTAACTAAACAATGCCTTATTGAATTTAAAATCGGAGGATATAGAGATGAGATTCTGTGTGATGTGATTCCCATGGATGTATGTCATGTTCTATTGGGGAGACCATGGAAGTATGATAGGAATTTCATTCATGATGGGAGAAAGAACACTTATACTTTGGAGAAGAGTGGTAGGACACACATGTTGTTTCCAATTGAAGAAAATAAATTAAAGGAAGAAGCTAGAACAAGTATACTTCTCATGATTGGGAAGGAACTCCTGAGTGAAGCTAAGAAGGAATGAGAGATGGAGTTTGAAGTGGTGAGGAAACCCAGATTTGTCCTTACAGGTAAGTCTATGGATGATATACCTAAGGACATCCATGAGATGTTGGAGAATTTTTATGACATAGTAGTGTATGAGTTTCCAAGCTCATTGCCACCTATCTGGAGTATTAGCCATCACATTGATCTAATACCAGGAGCGAGTCTATCAAATAAAGCCACATACATATTGACACCTCAAGAGAATTAGGAGGTAAAGAGACAAGTCGAGTGTTTGATGGACAAAGGTTTGGTCAAACAAAGCTTGAGTCTATGCACAGTATGAATTGTGTTAAGTCCGAAGAAGGATGGAGGATGGAGAATGTGTACAGACTCGGGAGCCATCAACAAGATCATTATCAGGTACATATTTCCTTTACCCAGGATGGATGACCTAATGGATTGTTTGAGTAGAGTGAATTATTTTTCAAAGATATATATTAAGAGTGGATATCATCAGATAAGAATGAGAGAAGGTGATGAGTGGAAAACAACCTTCAAGACAAATGAGGGATTGTATGAATGGCTTGTTATGCCATTTGTCTTAACCAATGCGCCAAGTACTTTTATGCGATTGATGAATGAAGTATTGAAATTTTTTATTGGTAATTTTTTGATTGTATATCTAGATGATATACTAGTATTCAGTAAAATTGAAGAAGAGCATTTGAGACATCTAACATTAATGATGAGAATATTGCAGCAGGAGAAGCTCTTGATAAATTTAAAGAAATCCTCTTTCATGAAAACATAACTCATTTATTTGGGTTTTGTAATCTCTTAAAATGAATTGAATATGGTTCCAAAGAAGGTGTTGTCCCTCAACCAAATTTTGGGATAACGTTGGTTGCATTTCACCATTTTTGTGACTTCGATAGGATGGTCGAAGACGGAGCGCCCAGGTGAAGCGGAGATTATGGGATCTCACCCCTTTTTGTGAGATTTTTGGGTTTTAGGGTTTATGTAAAGGGTATGGGATGTCGGCCCATGGGTCTTACCCATGTTTAGGCCCATTTTTTAATGTATAAATAAGTAACTAGTCATTCTAAGAATTAGTTTTGGTTAGCTATGTGCAAAGATTAAGTGGTATTTGGTTTAGTATATGAATATGTTAGGGCTTGCAGAGCTAAGTGCAAGTGTTTTGTAAGTGCTTTGTGCATAGACTCTGTAAAGGCTCGGTGCTTGGATCTAACTAGGGGAAGGAAGATCTGGCGAGGTGTACACAAATCCTCTATCCTAGGTAGAGTTGGCTTTGTGTCTTGGTGCATGTAAGGAGATTGTAGAGACTAATAAAGAAGAGAAGAAGAGTTGGTGGACATAGCCCCACACTAGGGTGAAACATGTATATCCTGTGTCGATGTGATTTGTGTTATGTTGTTTATGTATTTAATTGCTTAATCCATTGATGCTTAGTTCTTTATATATGAATGAATGCTAGATCTACTCTGATGTTATGTGCTAATGGTTAGATATGCTTAGATCATGAGTAATACTGCGTTGTTATGTAATTAGGGTTTGACCTGGGATGTGAATAAGGGTCAAAGACTAATGAATTTTAATTTCTAATTTCTCTATTAAGTATTTTGATCACAGATCTGTGTCCTAGCTATGTTGCAAACACCTATGTCCTGCAACCCCCCTGCCTCTACCTCGGGTGAGACTTCATCTACTTCGCAGGTGCTTCCGAACGGGTCGATAGTTAAGGTTTTGTTGGTGCGTTGTTGAAGCGTTGAACTCTGGGTCTTCCCCTGTGCCAACAAATGGTTCTGTTTCCAGGACCTGAAGCTATGATTTTTGGGAACTGAAGAAAAGAGAAATCTCTATCTGTATATCTATTGTTGTAGTGCACAATATTCTACTTGACTTGAAAATCTCTGTGCTAAGAGAAGGAAGCTCGATCTGAAGGAAGAGGTAAAATCTTAAATATTTGTGCTCTAGTAAGGGTAAGATAATTGGAAATTTTTTCTTCAAAAGTATGAATCTAGGTATGTTTGATAGATTTTTTCCTAGTCTAAAAACTAGGGCACAGTTAGAAGAAAGAAGATTTGATCTGAATAGATTTGATAGAAATAGTGGAAGATATGTTATTCCTATGCATAGAAATAATTTTTGGACTAACAAGTGGATGCAGGACCCTAGAAAGATTTTTTTTAGGTTGTAGGTCCATTACTATGATCCCATTGCACAGTACAAGAAAGGTTGGGGATCATTTAAGAGAAAGAGAGGATTGACACTTTGTTATAGTTGTAGAAGACCGAGACATCTTTATAAGGAATGCCCTGGTATCGATCCTATTTGTATTTGTTGTAAAGCTATTGATCATGAGGTTTTAGATTGCCCTAGAATGATTGATAAAGTTGAGAAGATGAACTTGAGACAAGCAAACCATCAAGAAGGTCAAGAAACTAAGGATATGTTAGAGAATCAGACAGAATCAGAGACTATGTTATTACAGCTAAAAGAAAGATTGAATGATCACAGAGACATCAACTTACCAGAGATATCAAAAGAAAAGAAGTGGATAGAACCAGGAATAGGAGACTTCAACATAGACTATGTCTTGGATGAGGAAACATAGGTGAACATTATGCCAGAAAGTACTTGGGAAATTTTGGGAAAGCCTACTATGATTCCTTCATTAGGAGGGATAGCCTTGTTTAAAGGAAAGATGATAACGATATGTGGAATACTTACTCATGTACCTATGATTGCTCATAGAGCATCGACTGAAGAAGACTTTGAGGTCATTAATTTTGTTGAGAAAGATGTTCCTTTTTCACTTTTATTAGGGAAGACTTTGACTGAGAAAGATCAGATCTAGAGGAAAGTAGAGGAAGAGGCCACAGAACAGAAAAAGAAAGAATTAAGGGACTTCATAGCCGAGAAAATAGAGCGACTAGTACAAGAACAAGAGGACAAGTTGAAGAAACTGAGGGTCGAAGAATTAGATGTCGAAGTTGAAAGAACACAATAAGGCTTAAAGAACCTATCCATGCAGGAGAGAAGAGAACCTACCCCAGAAGTAGTAAGAGAAGAGATATTGCATGAGAAAATTTTGAGAGAACGTCAAAAGTGAAAAGTTACTATGCTAAGAGAAGATAAGAATACGAATGGAAAGAGGAATTCAAAAAATCAAATCACAGGGAAGAAGGCCAAAAAGCTCAGTAAGAAGAAATATAAGTTAGAAATACTGCAGGTGTTTCTAGTGAAGACTTTGTAGAAGGAAGGCTTGCACAAATTGAACATAGTCGGAATAGCAGAACAACGCAGAATGACACTTCGCCACAACGAAGCTATATGACCGTTGGAGAAGTCCTGACCATTAGAACGACACTCCAAAATGGTTAGAAACATAGTTATTGCCAAAAATATCACCATGAGACCATTAAGACCATGCCATAATGGATGGAGTCGTATTGATTAAGGAATTTAGACCCATTGGAGGAATCTATTACAATGTTTTTTATTTAATCCATTGAATACTTCACTGGGGTCACTTTTGCAAATTCTGATTATCCGAGCTAATAGAGAACTGATTGCTATTCGCGTTGTGATTTTGAGACCTCACCACCCATTTTTATTACCTTGAGTGTATGTTCACTTACCCGAGCTATTTGACCATGAGCGTGTATGTCGATTGAATGTAGCGTGGTAGAGAAGTCTGTGGAGGAGATTCGAATAGACCTTCTGGTTGATAAATTTATGTCCTCTGGAGTACAAGCCTCATCGACGCAAGGATTGCAAGAATCCCCCTTGACTGAACATCGATCTGGACCATCCCGAACTACGAAAGGGAAAATAAGCAAGCACCACGATGACCTGGCGAATGAAAAGATGATCCCGTAGGTCTTTCCTGACTACATCCCACCTTTGGTTGGTGTAGTTAGTCACGACAGTGTCCCATGTGACTTTGAGTACACCCTCATCACTGCGTACCTCGCGAAGGGGATATGCACAGTTGGACTGTAGCTAGGACCGATCCATGATCTTAAGATCAACGATTTCAACCTCAGCGATAGAAATAATTATGTGATGCTTGCACCACATTGTTACCTGACGAAGACAACTGGGAAGAAGTTGAAGATAGTTCCTCTTCTAGGGATCAAGAAGATTGTGAGGTCTACGATCCACAATGTCATGAAGATACCTCACTAGGAATACATCAGGAGGTTAATGCGTACATTAAACTCCTCCTGTCATGCTACCATGGAGGTTATCTCTAGTTATATAGGTGTGTCACTGTCGATCTGGAGCTAATCCACGTGATCATTGGATTGAGCGTGCAGGGACCAAACCCTCACCAGTTCTATCCAAGGAAGGTTCCATATCTCTCCCTAGAGCAGTGTATAAAAGAAACCTATGACAATGTAGAGAAGGGGAAGTGAGGCTACAAGGTGGCCTCCATCAAAGATGGTGCAATGTGCCTAGCTTGTCAATTGATTGTTGGCAAGTTCATTAGAAATAACTGACCAACGCAAGTTACAGGATTCATCATCAACCTCGCAGGTAAGTGCATTGAGGGCATGTAAATGAATTGGGCGAGCTACCTCATCAACAAGTTGGAGAAGGAATGTTGTGAAGTGCAGAACCAAGGCTATGAATTTGACTTTAGTTGGTTACTCATTCTCATATCATTTGTCGCTTGGGAGATACTAGACAGAGTGAAATTCCCATAAGTTGATCCATAAGAACCACTGGCCGCGAGGTTCACCACCTTGTGGTATATAGGCGATATGGAAAAGTAGTGGCATCCAAAATTTTTCTTTCACACCTACTACCTACAGCTCACACATGCCATTGAATCCTTCCCCCTAATGACTCTGAATACACTCCATAGGTTCAGGCCACTCACGAAGTTCTGTGCAAACCGACACTTCATATATATCACCACGTGTGGGGATGAAAACAAGGAGCTGTAGTCTTACTATAAATTGGCTGAGGAAGATATGGAGGAGATAACCAAGGAATGGCCTGCAAAATTCCTTATACCAGTTGGAGATGTAGAACTCTCCAACGTCAACCTCATTGGAATTCCTGTGGTAACTAGGACTGAGTGTGATGGACTGAGAAACGATAAGAAAAAGAAAAATAAGGAATAATTTCAGAAGATAAACAACACATCGGAGGAATATGCGCCTGACTCACCTGGAGGATAAGGAGGTGATGAAGAAAAACAAGAAGAGGGAGGGGAAGAAGACAAGAAAGAAGACGGAGAAGTGACACCACCGAAAGATCCCATTACATAGGCCAAGACATCAAAGAAAAGGAAGGCTTCTCCAAAGAAAATCTCAATGCGGAAGAAGTCACGAGCCAATAAGCCTTAGTCATAGAATGTGCTCATAGTGTATGATATTGACCTCATCATCATAGTTGTAGAATATGCTTCAGAGGATATCTTGCAGTGAAATGAAGCAAAATAGGAGACAATGTATGATAGAATCGAGGAAAAGCTGAAGGGGGTACAACAATCACTCTATTTGATTCGTGCAGTGTCTACTGCATCGTCATCATTAGAAGCTATATAATTGGGGGATGAGCCCACCCAACTGTGAAGGATAATAGATGATACAGAGGCTCACCTTCGTCGAGTACAGGAATAAAAAGAGCATGCTACAGAGGCCTTGAAGAAAGAAAAGGAGGAATCCCTAGAGCAACGTTGGGTTGAGTAGGAAGAGAAAGATGACCTTAGAGAAAATTTTGAAGAGGACAGAGAGCAGATCCAGAGAGAAAAATACCAGCTGATCATAGAGAAGATTGGGGTTAGAGAAGAAGTCACTAGAGAACTTTGCTCTATGCCAGGATTGGCTCAGATGGAAGAAGAGATAGCTGAGAGCCAAGTGGGGAAGCTCGTTGAGGCCATTTAGTAGATTCAAGCAAGAGTAGTAGAGTTAGAACTACAAGAAGTGTTAAGAAGTCCGTAAGAAGTGCGATATCAAAGGGAAGAAACTACCAGGAACACATTTGAAAAAATCAAGGTGTTGGATTTAAAATGTAATCAACTCAATAACCAAATCACACAGACCTATAAGAGCCTGGAAGAAGACCCAGAGCTAAGGATATTGGAGGAAAAACTCCAGGAGGTGAAGCAGCAGGAATCAACCATGCAATCACAACTAAAGCATCTTACGATCATTGAGAATATGCAGAGATCACAGGAGAAACACACAGTTCAACAACAGGTCACTACTATAGAGAGCAGAGTGATGGAGGTGACACAACGACTCCAGCTGGTGTAGGACGAAGCCTGCTCCCTCATATAATAAATGAAGGGACAAGGATCACATATGGAATAGGTGGTCGCAACAGTGGAACAACACCTGGAAGGGCCTATCACTAAGCAAGTCATTTAGGAGTTCTCTGAGTAGGAGGCTCTGGTGAAGCAACAATTCGAGGTATCTAGAGCCAAGCTCAAGGCCTTCGAAGTAGTGTTTCCCAGATCAGAGTGACTTGATATGAGTCACATGTGAGCGTTGGGGGCTTGTTGGCCCTCGAACAAGTTTTGGGAGAATGTTGGTCATGTTTAACCAGTTTTGGGACTTCGACAGACTGGTCGAATATGAAGAGCCTAGGCGAAGTGGAGATCGTGGGATCTCACCCCTTTAACGGGATTTTTAGGTTTTATTGTTTATTTAACAGGTATGGGATGTCGACCCATGGGTCTTATGCATGTTTAGGACCCTTTTGTAATGTATAAATAAGTATCTAGGCATTGTAAGAAGTATTTCTGGTTAGCTATGTGCAAATCCTAAGTGGTATTTGTCTTAGTGCATGAATATGCTAGGGCTTGCAGAGCCAAGTGTAAGTGTTTTGTAAGTGATTTGTGCACAGACTATGTAAAGGCTCAATGCTTGGATCTAACTCAGGGAAGGAAGATTTGGTGAGGTGTGCACATATCTTCTATCCTAGGAAGAGTTGGCTTTGTGGCTTGGTTCTTGTAAGGAGATTGAAGAGACTAATAAAGAAGAGAAGAAAAGTTGGTAGACATAGCCCCACACCGGGGTGAACCACGTATATCATGTGTCGATGTGCTTTGTGATATGTTGTTTATGATTTTTATGTGCTTAATTTCTTAATCCATTGATGCTCAGTGTTCTATATATGAACGAATGATAGATCTACTCTGATGTTATGTTCTAATGGTTAGATATGCTTAGATCATGAGTAATACTGCATTATTTTGTAATCACGGTTTGACCTGCGATGTGAATAAAGGTCAAAGACTAATGAATGTTAATTTCTAAGCTCTATGTTAAGTATTTTGATCACAGATATGTGTCCCATCTAGGTTGCAGACACCTGAGTCCTGCAACCCCCCTACCTCTACCTCAGGTGAGACTTCATCTGCTTCGCAGGTGTTTTCGAAAGGGCCAGTATTTAGGGTTTTGTTGGTGTGTTGCTGAAGCGTTGAACCCTGGGTATGCCCCTATGACAACAATAGGTGAAATCAATCAAATAATGTACATCTCCAAGGATCATATTCGAGGTGAGAGGATTCCATGGATTAGCGAGTTTCTATCGAAAGTTCATCATAAATTTCAGTGAAATTTGTACACTGGTGATGGATATGGTGAATAAAAGACACAAGTATTTTAAGTGGATAGAAGAACCTGAGAAAAGATTCAATATATTGAAGGAGAAGATAAAAGAACAACTATTTATGGTGTTTCCATATTTCGGGAAGACATTTCAAGTAAGATGTGATGCGAGTGGAGTTGCAATTGGAGCAATATTGAGCCAAGATAATAGGCTTGTTGCATATTTTAGTCAGAAATTGAATGACGCTAAGAAGAAGTACTCCATGTATGATAAAGAGTTATATGCTATAATTCAAGCCTTGAAGAAATGGAGGTACTACATTGTTCCAAAAGAGTTTGTTTTGTATAGTGATAATCAATGTTTACAATTCATAACCAGACAAGAGAAGTTAAACCAAAGACATGCTAAGTGGATAGAGTTTATGCAAAATTTCACTTTTTCCATTTAACATATTTATGCTAATGTTAACAAATTTGTTGATGCATTGAGTAGGAGATGTTTGATTCTGCAAGAATTTCAAGTAAAAAGCTTGGGGTTTGAACACCTTAAGGAGATGTATTGTGATGATCCAGATTTTAAAGAGGCATATGAAGCATGTGAAAATCCTATGCTCAGAGACAAAATCCAGTGGGAAGAATGTCTTATTCAATATGGATTGTTATTTAAAGATTGTCAGTTGTGCATACCAAAGTGCTCGATGAGAGAGAATATGTTGAAGGAAAATCATAGTGGAGTTATAGCAGGACATTTTTTCCATGAAAATATGTTTTCACAATTGAACAGTTCATACTATTGGCCAGGTATGAGGGAAGAGGTGAATAAATTTGTAAATGGATATAAGATTTTGCAGTATGAAAAAGGAAAGTGACATAATATTGTATTGTGTAATATACCAGATATAAAATGTATGCAGAATAGAAATAAAATGCTAGTAATGGCATAATAACAACAATATAACCAGAACATTCACCACAATAACATTTAAATGATATGAGAATAATAACAGAAATAGCACTTTGAATATGAAATAAATGTTCAAGGGCCTCTTCGAGGGGGAAACCTCCAGTTGAGCAGAGCTCTATTACAATAATATCCAAGCTAGGGTTCTCATACCCTAGACTCCTATTTATACTAAAAAGAAGCATCTAGAGGAGGAACCTTCTAGAAGTGGAAGCTTCTATTAGGTCTTCTTACATCTGCCTTATTCTATTTTATTGAAAGGCATTATTAATATTGACCTTTATTACATCTGAATATATTGGTCTACCTATGTGTTGGTTAGGACCCTAACATTTCCACCCCCTTAAAAAATAGCCTTGTCCTCAAGGCTTGAGATGAGGAAGTTGTTGCAGAATGGTAGTTGGTTCCCAAGCGACATTTGCTGGATTTGTATCTTTCCACTGGACTAGCACTTCCTTGATGGTTCTTTGACATAGGCGATGCTCACGCTGGTCCAAAACTACTTCTGATTGTAGCCAAATGGATCCTTCTTCAGCTAACTCTGGAAGGTTGGTTTGAATTTGGCACTTAGCTCCAATCACATTCTTTAAGCATGAAACATGAAAAACAGGATGTAGCTTTGAATGGTTGGGAAAAGCTAACTGATAGGCTACTTGTCCCACATGCTTGAGAATGGTATAAGGACCATAAAATTTGGGCACTAGCTTCTGCTAATTCTCGGCCTTGAGGGAAGTTTTCTTGTAAGGTTGTAGTCGAAGAACACCTGATCCAATTCTGCAAATTGACATTCAGAGCAACCTTGATCTACTTGTTGCTTCATGTGATTCTGTGCCATGACCAAATTCTCTTTGAGGGTATGGAAAATAGCCTCTCGAGTTGTAAGTGTTAGGTCAATCACCTGGACCTTCGAGGCACCCGGTAAGTATGAGAGAACTGAAGGTGGCTTCTATCCATATACCGCTTCAAAAGGAGTCATGCATGTAGTTGTATGGTATGAAGTGTTGTACCACCA